>JAOWAW010049677.1:0-11014 GCA_028565695.1 Nicola tetela | reverse complement strand
TCTCTCTCTCTTTCTTTCTTGCTCTCTCTCTCTTTCTTTCTTGCTCTCTCTCCCTCTTTCTCTCAACCACAAGCACATACACTATGGCCTGAAAAGAAGAAGTTTTGAGAGAGAGGAAAAAAGGAAAACAGTCTTCTTCCACTTTGCGTGATACAGAGGTTAACAGGGAGTACTTCAAAGCAGTATTCATTGATGCCAAGCCAACATTTTTCTTCTTCTCAAGAACTTCCATTCTTATCGCTCTCATTTATTTTATCTATATTTTTGTTGATATACAAGGTTCTGGGGCATTATGTTGCAATATTATCTGTTTCTTTACCAGCCAAATATTTAAAAAAAAAGATAACATTTTGGCATGGGTTCCCCCAGACCTCTTTAGGTTTATCTACAAGATGGTGGTGGACTCTCTGCTTCTTTATACACTTCTAAGTTCTAGTTAGTTGTGGGTTCTAACTAGTGCTGAAACGATCATGCCGATTACTTGGTTGTCAGTCATTAAGAAAATATCAAATGAGTATTTCAATCTTATCAGCTAAATGGTTGTCTCGGCGATTGGACTCTGCATCCAATCTAAGGTGTTACTCGCCGTATACTCAGGCTATGGCTTCTGCAGCTTCACCCGGCTGTAGCTGTAGGCTGCACGCACATGTGCACATACCAGTACACACTGCAGATGTTCACTGTAACTAGCTGTTGACGACATATTGCTTTATACGCATGTAATAGTTCTGCTGCATCTTGACTAAATGTGCAGAGATGCACAGCACTTTCGTACTCTGAGAAAGTGTGTTGCACTGAGCGTCCCTGTGTTGCTGTTGTTGGAGCTTTGAAACTGCAACGTGGTGTTCTTTAGCTGTCGTCTGAGGTCTGGTGTTTGGACGTACTTTGAGCGTGGCATTACAAGGCATTCTTGGAAAATCTACCAGAAAAATATTCCAGACAGAGTGGGACTAATAATTTGCTTCCTTGCTTGAAAGCAGCACATCCCAGCTGCCAAGTACAAGTTTGTGAGTGTGCTCTCGGAATCCCATACTAGTTCCACTGGCAGTAGAGAAGTGAGCCCAAAGCCTGGTATACTGTCCATATGGCTTGTAAACACTATGCCCAAACAACCAGTGGACCTCTCCCCTGCTTTGCTGTGCATGCCAAACTGTTGACAGAACTCATGATCGGTTGGTTTGTGGATCCTGTGTGTCCTCTTGCTGTCGTCACTGATCCAATGACAGTTTCCTGCACCTGATAAAATATCTGAGTCTTACAAAGTATTGTTGAGCACCCAGGTGTAATTTGTTGCCAGAGAAGGAGCATGAGAAAGGAATAACAGGGCTGGGGGTGCTTGCGGAGCATGGTGGTTGCTGTGGAATTGCTTTGACCATGGGTGGCTGGGTGTGTTGCACGACTCAAAGCAAATGTGATTGAGTGAGGAATGAGAAATAGTGAAAATAGATCAGATAATCGTTAAGCCGATCGTTATTGTATCAGCTAAGCCACTAAGCAAAAATCTTGATCGTTTCAGCACTAGTTCTAACGCAAACTAATGTGTGTGTATTTGATGTATGTGGTCTGATCAGTAGGTGCATGGGTTGGGTTGTCCTTTTAACAAGCTGAGCCACAAGGTGTCAACCTCCAGTCCTTTGTCCTTGTTCATTGTGCTGCTGGTGTGCAGCCACAAGGCTTTCTTGACCCATTGACTCATGAAGTGCTTCTCTCTGTCCAAGACATACGTGCTATCCCAGGCGAGCCGGTGAACCATTGTGGTGGCATGGTCCACAACAGCAGACAGGTCCGTGCAGCCATGCCTCACGTGGGCAGTGTGTTCTTTCACTCAAATTGTTGCTGTGCAACACGTCTTGTAGATGTAAGATAGTGGACAATCTTTGCATCTGATCTTGTAGATAACACCCGACTCATTTTTGAGCAATGTCCTGTCTTTGAACGCATGCTGGAGGGACCACTTCCAGGGTTGTGGTTGACCGACCACATGAATCTGCAGTGGTTTTAACACATGTTGGATCACTTGTGTGACACTCTGGATAAAAGAGATGACAACCGTCTGCCCTGCTTCCTCCTGTTTTATTTTGTCTTTCTTTCCTGCCATTGCATTACGTGCCCGAGGGAAACATTTGTTAATGAACAACTCAGGGTAATCGTTGGACAAGAGCTCTGACTCTCTCAATCTCATCTTGTCTCTTTGCCTTGTCAGAGACAATAGTCACCACTCTTGTGAACAAAGCATTGATTGTGCTATGCTTGCTGATTAGATGGTGGGAGTCGAAAGTGAGGTCTGGAGTTCATAGGCTTGCGGTACACTGTTATAGGTGTGTTGCTTTTTGGGTGATGTTATCTCTAGGTGTGTTGCTTTTTGGGTGATGTTCACATCCAGAAACGGCGAAGGACCATTCTGTTCTGTTTTCATTGTGAAGGTGATGGTGGGGTCCTGCTTGTTGAGATGTTCTAAGATCACCATGTATGCCTTTGGAACATTTCTGTGTTGTCGGACATCACATAAACAAGCTCTTCATCCCTACAGCACTGCGAGAAAGGCCGCCGAAATAGTAGGCTACTGCAAAAAAATATGGTATAGGTGGCACCTAATAGGCCTAATGAAACTGTGACTGTGCCTACAACATTCAGGCTCAGCACATTCTCATTCACTATGAGCTAGACTAGAACTTGATGTGTAAGGGCCAGGAAGTCACTATGCATACACAAGTCATGTACAACATCGCCATATTTGCCATGGAAATAATTTTTCCCTTGAACCCAAACACAACCGATAAGCTGATAAGCCCGTTATAACTGTTTCAAAATTCTTCATTCAAACAGATAATCAGTTATTGACTGTAACTGTTTTGCTCCTAGTTGCTCCACTTCGCAATCTCAGTTGATTACTCCAGTAATTTCTTTGTCGGGAGCTGAATCTCCTAAGCAATAGTGTCAACTTCCATACTGAGGACAAGTATGCAGGCCAAGAGTTATTTCAAGAGAAGCTAACACTCCAACTTCCCCAAAAGTCTCCAGAATTACTTCCTTATTGGATGCGCACACTGAGGACTGTGGCGGGACAATGGTAACAAAATCGTCTAGATAATGCTCAAGAGCAGCAAACCCTGTAGCCTTAAGTAGAACATGCAAACCTTCAGCGATAGAGTTAAACAAGGCTGGGAAATAATGCAGGCCAAAATGCAGGTGCATATCAGCATAGTACTGGTTCTGGTGATAACACAGCAGTGGTCAATCATCTCCATGGACTGGACATTGCTGGCATGCTTAAGATCCACCTTTGCTATCGAGGCACCCCGACCATGCTTTGCCACCAGGCACAAAATCTGGTTAAACCAAACATGCTGTACAGCGTGCTCTCAGGAGGTATACTGTCATTGACACTGGACCCAGCAGGGTCAGATAAGTCAAGAATTAAGCGCCACAAATCAGGCATTTTAGGAACACAGCCCAGGGGTGAGCAAACAAAGGTAGGTTTCTACAGATGCTTTATTCATGGCTGTTAGTATGTCATTGACAAAGCACAGCCAAAGTTTTGGTTGATCGTTCAAGGTATTGATGGCTCGGCTCTCCAGGTTGGCCATGAAGATATTTGTGATGATGGATAAAACTGGTGAGCCCATTGCAAGACCATTGGTAGAATTGATTCTTAAACTTGAAACTTGACTCTTGCAGGCAGATGGTAAGTAGCTCAATGACTGCTGAGACGGTTAGCAATGACGGAACTTTCCACGATGTATTTGATGTCAAGAGTTTTTTGACACTCTCTAATGCTGTCTGAGTGGGAACACTAGCGAATAATGACTTGATGTTAAAACTCACCAGCATTTCATCTGGCTCGATAGTAACGTTTTGGAGAATTTCTTGAAGATGTGCTGAGTTCTTGACAAAGGGGAAAGGAGCCAGACAAGATGCTTCGATGTCGCGTAAAAAGCATGTGCAACGTAGGACACTATTGGTCTAAGGGGACTTCTGGCTTGGACTTTTGGTAGTTCGTAGAAGAGAGCTGCGCTTGAACAGCTGAGTGTGATTCTGAGCTTATTCCAGAGCTCTTTGTCAATGAGACTTTTTTTGAGGAGATTCTTGACTTCCTGATTGATCTTCTCAATCTGTTTCGTTGGGTTAGCGTTGATCTTCACAAAGGGTGCAGCGTCAAGACTTGCGCTAGCTTTTCTTTTGTAATCAACTTTATTCAAGATGGCTGTAACGTTCCCCTTTTCCACTTTCTTGATGGTGATGTCCTTGGAAGTGGTCCCTTTGGCATGGGCTCAAAGACAGGACATTGCCAAAAATGAGTTGGGTGTTATCTACAAAATCAGATGCAAAGGTTGTCTGCTATCTTACATACTCTAAGCCTGCCTGCTTTATGTAAGCCAGATAACTTACATGGGTGATGAGGTTCTTTGCCACTCCAATTTTTTATGCTCTGATGTCTTCAACTATAAACAGCTCCCTTATCCTTCTGGCTCCTTTAAGCAAGTCTCTCCTGAACTACTCTGAACCCTAACCAGTTACCTTAATGGAATCTTAACCTTCACCATGATACCTAATTTGCCTTTAATCATAAATGATCCCTTCTCCTGAACTGCGCTTTATGTCCTAACTCTTTACAAATCCACATATGCTGCTCATACTTTGCTTGCTGGGTTACCCAACCTCTAGACCTGTAAAACTACATTATAGCCCAAACAGATGTTATCTGTGAGTGGGAAGTCAAATATTGTTGGCCTGTCTTGATCTCTCCTCTTGAGACGGACGGTCCACCTTATTATTGATCTGAACTTGGAATTACCTTAAGGTTACTGTTATTCGTGGCTACTGATTAATTTGCAAATTGGACTTAATTGCTAAATTTAGTATTCACTAAAAATAGTACCTTCCCTGCAAATCACTACATACTGATACACTTTGCACATTTAGTCATCACCAGTTATTATTATTGACTTTTCTGTTATGATTATCAATCATTTTCTCCAACTTTTACAAGAAAAGTACGAAAATATTTCAGGACAATGGTGAATCATGAAAATTAATAGTCACAAAATCAGTCCAGAGACAAATTTGCGAAAATTAGTAGCCGCATATAATAGTAACCTTTGGTATACTCTAAGCCTGCCTGCTTCATATAAGCAAGATAGCTTAGATGGGTTGATCAGGCTCTGTGCTGCTCAAATCCTTATCACTTTCTTTGACTGTACATAACTCTCATATATCTTCCTTGTGCTGCTCCTCTGTCTTCTCTGGACACTCTGTAAGTCTACATGTGCCTCTTGTGCTCTGCCTGCTGGTTCATCCAACCCCTAGACCCATAGAACTAGATTGTAGCCCCAATCGATGTTATCTGCGAGTGGGAAGGCAAGTATTGTTGGGCTGTCTTGTTCTCTCCTCTTTTGAGACAGACAGTCCACCTCATTCCATTGATTGCAACACCTCAAATCACGAAGTATACCATTCACTGGTGAGACACAGTGTACAAACAGCTGCAGGGTATGCTACAGAAGGATGTCATCGAAGAAGGTACCAGTCGGCAAGGCTTACCAGTGGTTCTGCCCAATGGTGGTTGTTCCCAAAAAGGACTTTAGTGAACCACAAATTATGGTGGATCTGACTGGGTTCATCCAGTATGTGAAGAGACCTGCCTACTCCACATGAGTGCCAAGAGAAGTAGTCGCCAGTATACCATCTGGGATGAATTTTTTTACGATTGATTCAAGGCATGGTTATTGGCAGGTGCCTCTCAACAGCAAAAGCTCCAAGCTAACAAGCTGCATGACCCTGCGGGGAGCTTTCTGCTTTAAGCAGAACATCATGGGGCTCATATCAGCAGGTGATGAGCATAATCAGCATGGTGACGAGGGTCTTGAGGGAGTGGAAATGCTGTGAAAATTGGGAAGATGTTCTTATCTTTGATGCTGATCTTAAGCTCAACTCTCACACTGACAGAGTCCAGGAGGTCATACGTCGATGTGCAAACAGCAGAATTATCTTACACCCAAAGAAATGCATCTTTGCTGCTTCAGAGGTGGACTATTGCGGGTTCAACATAGCACAACATGGCTACATTGTAAGCAAGTGATTGGTCAAGGCTGTCGTCCAGTTTCCCACTGTGGTCAACAGGACAGATGTGTGTGCATTTTGTGGCTTGGCACAACAATTTGAACCATACACCCCATGGTTGACCAAGCTACTGGCCACTAATGTCTCCCACATCCACATTTGTCTAGGAAGAACCTGCAAAGCATATTCGAGTAGGTGGTCAAGGAGCTTTCTAGCCTGCGTGTTCTTGCAAGTTTTGATGGATTAAGTTGGTTGAGGCGAGAAACAGATGCAGCACAATCCAGAAGCCTTGGAATGGCCCCGTGGCAGCAAGATGAGAATGGGCAATAGCAACTGTTGCAATGTTCATTGAGGCACTTAACACCTACGGAGGCAAGGTACTCTGCAACCGAAATTGAGCATTGGCTGTGGTGTGGGCAGTAAGGAACGCCTGCCTATTTTTGGCTGGTGCTGATGCTGAATTAATTGTGAATCATCGGCCCCTCATCCCAATTATCAAGAACAAAACCCTCGACAAGCTGTCAACTCCACGGATTGTGCGCCTCAGAGAGAAGTTGGCAGCATACCATCTGAAGGCAATACGGATGCCTGGAGCTGAGCATAAGGTTGTGGACTGTTTGTCTTGGTACCCTGTTGATGATCCTACAAAGGAAGACATTGCAGGCAAAATCAAGACCAAATGCCATCAGATCATAAGAATTTTGAGAGCTGAGGACTGTGACTCTGGAAACACCACTATTGTAGACAGATGGCTTCAAGGTATACGTACCGAAGGGCAGAAAGATCTGGCGTACCACAAACTTCTAGAAACTGTTAGCAGTGGATTTCCCAGAAAGCAAGATTTTTAACTACCAGAGGTGATACTGTACTGGAAAATTCAGGATGAGCTAACCATTGATGACAGCATTCTTTTGTGTAGAGCCTAGATTGTTGTGCCTAAATCGTTGCACAAGGATGTACTACAGCAACTTTATGCAGCTCATCAGGGTTACGAAAGAACTCTACACTGAGGGAGACAAGTAATTTACTGGCCAAACATTTCCAGTGATATATGGAACACAGTTTGTGGTTGCACAGTTTGTGCAGAACATCTCCCTTCCCAAGCTGCAGAAATCTTACTGCAGGATGCATATCCTTGCAGGCCATTTGAAAGCATGGCAGCAGATCTATTCCATGTGGCTGGCAAAACCTTACTGTTAATGGTAGACTGATTCTCCGGCTGGCCAATTGTGGTGCCATGCGGACATAAGGTCACCAGTGAGGTTGTAATCAAGCACATGAAGGATGCCTTTGCTGACAAAGGAGTACCAACAAAACCAGCATCCGATGGTGGTCCTCAGTTTAGTCCTAAGGACTTCAAGACATTCCGTGACAACTAGGGAATTAATCACAAGTGGAGCAGTCCTCACCACTCGCCAGCCAATGGTGCTGCAGAAGCAGCAGTGAAGTCTGTAAAGAACATAATATTAAATAGCAGCAAACATGGAAACCTGAGTGTTGACTCATTCCAGGAAGCAATTATTGAATTTTGCAATACACTACGGGAACACGGTTTGAGTCCAGTCCAGATGGTCTACAACAGGCCAATGTGATCACATGTTATAACACATTACTGAGCATTCAAGCCAGAGTGACAAGCAAGGATAGAAGAAGCTGATCAAATTGGGACCCAGCTTTGCATCAGGGCAAAGAACACTTTGACTCTCATACCAGTCTTGTCCAAACTGGAAGTCAGTGATGCTGTAAGGGTGCAAGATCCAGTCAGCAAATCGTGAAGTAAGATTGCAGAAGTTATCGTTGAAGATAAGTGCAGTCGCAGTTATTTTGTTAAGGCAGAAGGAGGGCAAGTATTCTGGAGAAGCAGATGATTCCTCTGCCTTTTTTACCCACCACATCCAAACTAACTATAGAGTGCTCTTTTTTTGTAACGGGTATACTGAGCTGCAGTCATTGCATCATGGGTATTTTGTCTTCATTTATGTGATTGTTTTTTTCATCTTCTTGCAGGAGCGTGCATTTGATAACACACAGAAATACAAGGAAGGCAAGTTCATTATTGAATTGGTGCACATGATCAAAGACAATGGATGGGATTGTGAATGATATACGGTGTGTATGCATGATTACTGGAGGGCTGCTACCTCCAGCTGTACCTACTCTTTGTATTATATTGTTTACTTGTGGATAATGATAACTCATGTTTTGTTTTGTTTTGTACATACTCTTGAGAATTTTATTGCTTGTGTCCCTCCCAAAATGAAGTGTCCCAAACGGTGTGTTTCTGTTTCTCCCCCAGCAAATATTTCATATTCCAATCAAACCTTACTTCTTGAATGTACAAATATTTTCCATCATGTTCAGTCTTCAAATTGGCACCATCAATCATATCATTTGCTGACGTAGAAAAGGTTGTATGTATGTGAAACCTTCAAAATGCAATGGCATACGCCTGTTATCATTTCCTGATCGTTTGTACCTTGAATTTCTCTGGGTATATGTGAGATTGTGCGAATTGACATTGAGTTTAGATTCGATGAGCAGTCTGAGGTATATGTGAAGGCATTTCTTTTTGTCAGTAAACAAGTTCTACTGCAAATTAATCACTCATAAAGAGCAAGTTCAATGAGAAAATTGAGGCAATGGATCTTAAATGGAAATGTCTTTAATATTGAGAAGGTATGAGATAATTACTCCATGATGGGCTTACAGCAACAACAGATTCAGATTCCTAAGGTAGTAGAAAAGCAGAATGTGAGCCATCGAGATATGAACAGAGACAAAGCACAAGGGCTACAGTTATCCCACAATCTTTAGCAAACCTTCCAACTGACCACTTCACAACTTTTAGCAAACCTTCCAACTGACCATTTCACAATCTTTAGCAAACCTTCCAATTGACCATTTCACAATCTTTAGCAAACCTTCGAACTGACCATTTCATAATCTTTAGCAAGCCTTCCAACTGACCCATTTCACAATCTTCAGCAAACCTTTGAACTGACCATTTCAATATCTTTAGCAAACCTCCAACTGACCATTTACAACCTTTAGCAAACCTTCCAACTGACCATTTACAATCTTTAGCAAACCTTTTAACTAACCATTTCACTAGACAGTCAACATGAACAGACTACTGATATCCATAATGTGGAACAAAAGGGTTACTGTGGAACAGACCCAGTACAGTACACAATAAAAATGAACGAAACAATAAGCTAGGAGTACAGGGGAAATCAGCATTTAGGTAAGACTGAGTTTTAGAGATACGATGTGAGAACACAGAAGATTTTGTGGCATTGAAGCAGCATCCCATTGAGTTGCTCCCCGGTGCATCCATCTCCTTTCTGGTTTGCTGCTTGTTTTGAGCGTGTCATTGGCACTTCGCTCTCTCCAAACACTCAAAACTGCTGTCTGTGGTGCGGATTCTGACAGTTCCCACTGCAGCTGTTTGTTTTCTTATACAAAAATAACTATATGATACATCTATTGTCACATAATGCATGATACATATATTGTAACATAGTACATGTATTGTTACATAATATAGTACATCTATTGTCACTCGCTGTCTCCTGCTCATCATACTATGAATGGTTGGCCCAGGTTGCTGTGAATTGTCGTGTCATTGAAGTGAGCAAGTGCTGATAAACCAACTGAAAAGTGCTCATTATTTAGGTCCTGCTTGCTCTTTCACAGGAGCAGAATCCTCTTTCCCCATGTGTCCATAGTCTCATTGCTGAGATTCTCAATCTCACTTGAATCCACTGTCATTCTGCCTTCCTCTTTTCTGTGTTCTTGCCTTGGATTTCCTTATGCTCTTTCTTCTTTCTGCAGGGCCTTGAATGTTTCAAACCTTGCAAATGCAATCAACAAATTACCACAATTTGAATAGAAGTTGCCTGCATCTATAAACAGCCTGGACCAGAAAGATTAGCATTAACACTACTTGACAACATCTTTGTGTCAAAGTTTGGAGAGATTGAGACTAGCACTGTCACTAACCGGACAAGAGAAAAAATCAATTTTGAACGAATGTGCATGTACCTCAAACAATTGCATTGTTGGATGGGGCATATCAGTTTCAGTGGTGTACAACTTTTCTCTTGAAGGTGTTTTCAACATTTACAATTGTTAGTACTTCATACAAGTACATGCACGTGTACGGCCATGTAACACAATCATCTCCCATAAAACGTCACAGCCCTCTAAGTGGTCAACACAATCACCTCCTATAAAATGTCACAACCCTAGAAGTGGTCAACACAATCACCTCCTATAAAATGTCACAAACCTAGAAGTGGTCAACACAATCATCTATAAAATGTCACAACCCTAGAAGTGGGCAACACAATCACCTCCTATAAAATGTCACAAACCTAGAAGTGGTCAACACAATCACCTCCTATAAAATGTCACAACCCTAGAAGTGGTCAGCACAATCACCTCCTATAAAATGTCACAACCCTTGAAGTGGTCAACACAACCACCTCCTATAAAATGTCACAAACCTATAAGTGGTCAACACAATCACCTCCTATAAAACGTCACAACCCTATAAGTGGTCATGGCGCAGTCTATGTTGTTACTCATCCTCTATGAGACCTTTTAAGTGGGCTACGGGTGTACTAACAATGTGCATCACTTGCTGCAAAGTGCTAGTGGGTCGTTGGTTGCCTTCTTTTCAAGTGTCACTAGTAATATCAATGGCAAAGCTGGTGGAACGCCTGCTTTATCTCAGTTTAATGGTATTACATCCGTTCATGAAACAAAAGTACAGCATGGTGTAATGAAATTGGCACTCACACGCAACCTTGATACAACTTGATTACTAGATGTTGCAAGTCCAATCAAAATGTATTGAGGTCACATGCAAGTGCCAATTTCATTGCACCATGCTGTATATTTATAGTGTCCTGCATGTCATAAAATCTATGTTACTGAATTTACTATTCCA
>JAOWAW010049566.1:0-17112 GCA_028565695.1 Nicola tetela | reverse complement strand
TCTTCTTCTTCTCCTTCTTCTTCTTCTTCTTCTTCTTCTTCTTCTTCTTCTTCTTCTTCTTCTTCTTCTTCTTCTTCCTTGTGCTTGGGTATAACACACTTGGACACCGAAATGACCGGCTACAGCGCAGCCATTTCAAACTGAAAACCCAAACGCGTGTTTTGTATAGAACTCCAAGCGTCTCAAAGGGCCCTGTTTTTATCCCAGCTTCAAACAGGAAGGAATATCAGAAACGTATATCAGCAAGCAATTGCTCTTCTCTTCACAGGTGATGTTTGAAGTGAGATTTGTCATGGTGGTTCCAGGAAGAGACCAGACGAAGGCGGAGCCATCTTTAGACGGAACGTTCTTCTGATTAATTGTGTAGGAGACATCCGAAGGATTATTAGGACAGACTAAACTGAGATCGTCGCAGCTTAGTGTCGCCGCGAGAGAGTTGATGGCAAACGCGCTAACTACGAGTACTAGCGCCGAGAAGGACTGCCCAAGCGGTCCCATAGTGACAGCGGAGGCAGCGCAAGCTAACCCGACAAGAACGAAACACACTTTAAGTGGTTTAAAAAGATCATTATTCTTTTGTGACCAGTTTCTGACTTGAGTCTTTGTCAGACAAGAAAGATCTGAGAAAAATTTTTAGAAGTGTGTGAAAGATAAAAGCGTATTCTAGTATAGGTTGTACCAGGGAGATGAGAAAACGTACTACAGAACGAGTGGCGCAGGCGCATGAATCCCTCGCAGGCCCTTCCTACGTATTGTAGACGCGGGAGAAAACATAGTCATAGACACCGTGGCCAAGAAATATCGATGCTAGAATCATGAGTCTACGGGGGAAACATGAATACGGGACGTACCGTAGTGAAAAGATTCACAGGCATGCATTCTAGCCCTGTCCCAATGGCAATAGTGCCCGTGTGACAGCGTATCTGACCCCCAGCGCAACAGTCCCATGAGCAAGATACGCTAGCGCAGGATTGCTCTGGGGCCAGAGCCGCGGGCCAACCAAGTCCGCGTAGCTCACCCCCAGCTCCAACTCGCCCTTCCTTTATTGCCATAGCGGCCACCACAACTCGCCACGGCCATGCCAGGCGATCGCGATCGACGCTGCTCTCCGGCTTCATGTCGCCGGATCTCTTTGGTAGCGCAGCGCTATAGGACTGGCGTCGTCGGGAACTGGCAGCGTCCGGGTTCGAGGATCGTCTTTGAGAGGAGCCTCCCGATCAGGAGCTTGCGCCCGCTCTTGGACTTCATGTTGATATTGGGAAGGACCTCGTGACTTGAGACAAACGACTTAGGCTTCTGTTCTGAGAAGCTGTCTTTGTAATGCCCTTTTCCAGATCATATACTCCCAGGTTTGTTGAACTACTTGGCGTTGAAGCCGTTCATGATCAATAGCAGTACGCTGGCTTGGATCGGCGCCTAGGTCTCCTTGCCCCGTGGTTTGGGTTGAGGCTGAAAGCGGACGTTGCATGTGGAGCTGGTATTGGAGGGATTACTAGTGGACAGGGTGCAGGGGCTGAACTAGGTGCAACAACAAGTTGATTTATAGAGGTAATAATACTTCCAAGTGGCGAGCTTCCGTTTGAATCCAGCGGAGCGCTGTCCATGGATCCAAACTCCCAGGATAGCCGCTCGTCCAAAGTATCGACACTGCCCTCAAATTCTTCCTCCTGTAGTTGGGTTCAACAAGCACTAAGCGGAGGCGGGCGGCTGCCTCTTCGGCTTCTACTTCTTCTTTCTTGATTCGGGCTAGACTTTCTGCGGCCTCCAACTGAGCCTCTAGAAAGCTCGTGCGGCGAGCTGACAAATTCGTGGACCTGATCCTAAGGCTTCATGGACGTCCTGTTGTCATCTGCACCTGCCTAGGGAGACCACCATCACTTTGAACTTTCACCGTTCGTGGGGCATGATCGAAAAAATGGGTTAACGGGTGAGCCGGCTGCGTCTCCAGCAGCTCCTCCTCCGAACCTTCCACTTCTCGATCTTCTGTCTCAACTGTCCCAGCTACCGTATCTGACAGGCGGTTGTCCTTTGTTTCTGCGCTCGGTCTTTCGCACATCCATGATAACTGAAGTGTACCCAGAGAAAAACTTTTCTACGAGGGTTGCTCAAGATCAGGACTACATGATCCCCTAGATCCCCTATCCTATTTTGCTCCCCGAGATCTAGACAACAATCTACCTTTGTTGCTTGCGGGTCTCCGTTTCTTTTTCCTTCACAGCCAACAACATAAATACTACTGTTGTTCATAACGAAACAGCCATCGGCAGGAAAACAGATTGTGTGAACTTGCTGGTCGAGAGTAAATGCCCTTCTCAGCAGTTAGTGATGGTGATACCACCTCCTTGTCATGATAAACTCGTATCTGCTCACATTCTTCGGGTGATTCCCTTCGACATGAACTCTTTCCAACGTAGCTATAGACAGCGGTTTGGCTACCAGCACTCTCTGTCACACTTTAAGCTGCTGTCAGAACAAAACGTCGGTTGATCAATGTTCCCGAACCACTGCAAAATTGCAATTTCCTGGCTTTGCTAGATTGTGAAGCTTGTTTGTCCTCCATGACTGCTCTACAAGGGCTGGTGAAAAAAAGAATTCATGAAGTTTATGCTACTTAATAATATTGCTTCGGTTTTTCAGGCTGTGAGAGTTAAATGACTGTCTCTGCTCTCGAAATTAGATAGTTAACTTGACTGAGAATGCCTTATTCGCCTCATTTGCTCAATTCTTTCAGGATATGCCTGAACTCTCAAAACCGAATTGCAAATTACATGCAGCAGATGCATGAACAGAACCAAACCATGACCCTCACACGTACAAGTATAGATGTACCACAACAGGCTTCATTGCCACTGGTACACATACAGAGAATGACGAGCAGCAGCCTTAAACTACAGTGTACTAGCTTAAACCCATCTAGCTCACCAGTCACGGCAAACAATGAGGTTTAGTCCGCGACCCGCCAAAGATGTATGCCTTTTCGGCAGCGGCAGCCGCAATGGGTAAGAAAAAAGCGCGGCATTTCACTGTAGCCATGACAACCAAATGTTATGGACCCAGATCTTCCAATTAACGTGGATACTCGGCAATTACTGGATAGAATTAAGAAGACAATGTAGAACACATCGCCATACTTTCCCCTTGTCTACTCAAGAAGAATGTTTTGCTAAAGGGTAACTCTTAGCGCGAGCACATCACTGAGGCCATCTGCAAAGAAAATGAGACACAGAAACCATTGAAGAGTGTGATTAAGACATGGATAGACAGCTTGCTCAGGGAAGAGGCGTTAAGAGAGACAGTGAGCAAATAAGACAAAGGATCGAGTGATAGAATGAATGAGAGGCTGTGATAAGTAGTAAGAGACGGAGAATTGTTTACTGTGAGTTCAGAAAATAGCTCGTCTTAGAGAGAGAGAGAGAGAGAGAGAGAGAGAGAGAGAGAGAGAGAGAGAGAGAGAGAGAGAGAGAGAGAGAGAGAGAAGTACCAGTAAGGCGTAGTCAAGAAAGGGAAAAGAGAAATAGAGAATGACGAAGGCAGAGTCTTGGAAATATGTTAGATTGGAAACTTATGTCGGCACTGTAAGTTTCCTGTACCAATAAATTCTCTTTGCCCTACTGTTTGCAAGTAATGATGGGAAAGGAGTCTCCCGCGGGTTTCCACTGTCAAGAAGAAATCTTTGAAGAGGACTGCTCTTTATACAATGAAAGAAAGCAGACGAGCCATTTCAATAGCTACGCCATTGGTAATAGCTCAGTCAACGGCTCATACGTGCCAAACGCTGCGCCGGCTTCTGCTGGACTTTATCAATAGCCAAGTGTTGTGGGCTGCACGGCTGAAAATGAATAACATCCACACATGCACTGGCCTTGCCAGCAAACTTGCAGTTTTGTCGTATACAATGTTGTCAGAACCAAGGAGTTGTCTCAATGCCATTTCTCTACACTCTGTTTTCCACACTGCAAAGAGGGTGTAACTCTAATTGTTGGATATTTGATGATGTCGTGATGTTGTAGGTTATAAAACAACATCAAAGAGCACACAAGCTGATTATGTTCCCTTTAAACCACACAATTAAAAGAAGGAAACAGGATGTGCTACAAGTATTCCGTTTATCACCAATAAAATTTTCACATGTACAAAAAATGCACAGCAGAAAGAAGGATTGAGCTGCGAAAGC
The DNA here is from genome assembly GCA_028565695.1 of Nicola tetela. Taxonomy (NCBI): domain Eukaryota; kingdom Metazoa; phylum Porifera; class Calcarea; order Clathrinida; family Clathrinidae; genus Nicola; species Nicola tetela. The sequence goes on along the minus strand of JAOWAW010049566.1, from coordinate 12,938 downwards.
TAATGGCCATTGGGAAGCCAATGCATGAAAAGGGCACCATGATTGTGTGGTATTTAAGCTTAAGTGTGAAAACTATATTGCCCAGCTACACACAAAAACAAGGCTGTTACATTATGTCGGTATTCACACCAAAGCACATGTTTTAGAAGATCACAATCAAAATCACAAGGGAGAAGAGGAGAAACACTGTACTGGCTTTGATGTTCAGTGCTATGCTGCCCGCGGTAACCGATGGGGACGTTGTTCGTGTGGATGCTTTTGGTCCTCCTGCAATTGAGGAGGCACACTTCGTACCGACAACTCCAGGATTGCTGTCAACTGCTGCCATATCCCCTTGGAAGTTGCCGCCAAATCTCTGCCTAATTGTCTGGTATCTATAGCAACCGATCACGTAGGGTGATGTCGTGTCAGTTGTGTGGTAGATATAGCCAAGTGTTGGGTCGTTGCGTCCATTGCAGTTGTCAAGGTCTGTGGGCTTTTGCCCGTTCCATGACAACGGGCCGTAAATTGGGATGCCATCAAAGGCATAGCCGATTTTTGGAGAATGTTGTCCCGGGGTGTCTTGAAACAGACAGCCAGCCATGGACTTGATGTAGTGGTGGTGGTAAGCCCCTCTGTCGTCAGGGTGACCAAAACATAGATCCATGACTTCGTAGCCATTGCTTGTTGAGTCGACAGCATCAAGGCCCTAGAACAGCAATCAGACAACACAAACAGATGGCTGGTGAGGACTAACATCCACCTCCATTTGTGTTAACCACACTGCAAGTAAGCTTACGTGGGTAGATCTTCTCTTGAGAAGAGAGTTAGAAACATCCTACACACTGTGTTTTTCTTATAATGGCAGCATTTCATCTACTTTTCTGGAGCATTCTGCAGTTTAGAAAACGAATATTTTGATTTCACTAAAGCATAGAGAGAGTTAGAGTTAAACCATGCCAAAGCTGACCTGTGTCATTGTTATTTTTTTACTTTACTGCTGAGCCTGTGGATTCTCGGGCTGTGTGCACGTGTCAGCAGGATTTTCACCCAACCATCCATGCAAAAAGCGCAACCCATGAAGCCATAGGAGGGCAAAGCTCAGGCACTCTATGGAGTCTGCAGGTATGCTTGCCCTGAAAAATTTGAAAATCCAAAGCCTCAATGGGTGGATTTTGCTACATTTTTAGTGTCCCAAAAGTTCAACAAATATTGAACATTTCTTAAGGCACACATGCGCATTCCTACAGAATAATTTTTTAGTCTTCTCCTACACGTCTCCCATAACTTCAGCAAGGTAGACAAAGAAGAAAAAGGAGAAATATCTTTATCTGGCTGGTTTGTAATTGTCCAACTGTCCAACTCCTTCCCTAACCAGCATCTGGATGGTAGGTTGGTGGCTGGTGACACCCTTGGCTCTGGGCTTCGGGTGCTTCTTGGAGTGTGTTGTGATTTCTCTTGCAACAGCTTTAACCGACCTCATTGTCTCATCCAGAAACATGCCCAAAGGAGTACTTTGCATGCTAGTACAAGAAGGCACCATATATGTGTATGTGTAAACTCAAGGCAGCCATGAAACTTAGCAGGCATAACACCGAGAGACACACACATGTGCAGATCTACAGTCTGGTAAAAGAGGCACCAGAAATGCGTTTTAAATAGGCTCATGCATCTACAAAGCAGCTGTAGCACTCGCACAACTGCATTGAAAGAACTAACTTGGAATGGTGCCCATGGGGTACGTGCACTCAAGTTTGACTTTGTTGTTTCTGCCGACTTCCTTCAAATCAATCCCTTGTCTTCAATACCTGCCACCACAGCAACTACAGACTATAAATTTTGAACTGGGATTTACCCACTGTGCTATTGCTTATCACAAGACATGCTATGCTACTAGGTAACTTGATGATTACAGTAATTACAGCTACAGAGCACAATGACAACCTGGTCCCTTGGCTGCAGCTGTCATTGTGCCACTCATTGGAGAAGTCCAAATGGAACAATAACCCATGCAGGTGGCAAAGATAATTAAGTATTTCATACATGCCAACACGTGCATGCACACACAAACACAGAATCCATGGATGTAGACATCTGATTACCTGTGCATTATATGGGTTGAAGAACGGGACCCCTGTTAACGTAAAGCCGATTGGTCCCATAGGCAGTTGTCCATTTGTTGGTGTCGCCTTGTCGGGGACAGATGATTTGATGATGGGTGTCTTGGGAATCTTCCACTGGTATGTCTGAGCTGACATTGTGTTTGGATTGTCGTTATGTCCATTCCCGTCCGTGTCGACGTTGAAAGGAAACTTTCCAACGTTGGCAAAAGGGATTCCAGAGGCATATATCAGCAAATGATTGCTCTTCTCCTCACAGGTGATGTTTGAAGTGAGACTTGTCATGGTGGTTCCGGGAATAGACCAAACATAGGCTGAGCCATCCTTAGACGGAACATTATTCTGATTAATTGTGTAGGAGACCTCCAAAGGGTGTTGACCAGGACAGACCAAGCCAAGGTTATCGCAACTGCTTGTTGCTGAAGGTGCCGTTGAAGACATTGAGGTCTGTGCCTGCGATGCACTTTGTTGCCCACTTGAACTGCTCTGACCTGCAGCAGTGGTTGCCTGTGATGTCTGCATTTTTGAAGACACTGATGTCTGTGCCAAACTTTGAACTGTTTGCTGAGTGGATTGTGATGTCTGTGCTGTAGTTTGCTTGCTTGCCACAGTGGTAGCCTGTGTTGTTGATGCTGTTGAGCTTGAAGTTTGTGGCCCCGTTGCAATGGAAGATATGCACTTTGTGCCAACATTGCCTGCATTATTGTCAATTGCTGCAAAATCTCCTTGGAAGTTGCCACCAAATCTCTGCTTAATTGTCTGGTATCTATAGCAACCGATCACGTAGGGTGATGTCGTGTCAGTTGTGTGGTAGATGTAGCCAAGCGTCGGGTCTTGGCGTCCGTTGCAGTTGTCCAGATCTGTCGGTTTTTGTCCATTCCATGACAACGGGCCGTAAATTGGGATGCCATCAAAGGCATAGCCGATTTTTGGAGAATGTTGTCCCGGGGTGTCTTGAAACAGACAGCCAGCCTTGGACTTGATGTAGTGGTGGTGGTAGGAGCCCCTGTTGTCAGGGTGACCAAAACATAGATCCATGACTTCGTAGCCATTGCTTGTTGAGTCGACAGCATCGAGACCCTAGAAATGCAGGCACCACCGTGAACAGAGAACCAGATCAGTAGATGAAAACGCTGGCTTACACGTTAGTGTTCCTACCTCTATCCCTTCTTTACTTGATTTAGGAAACGCCTTTCATTTATTAAAATCCCCTGGGTGATGTATTGGCTGGCAAAGTATCACTGAATTGGCTCAATTGTTGTTCAATATCTGTAAAATCAACATTATGGGGTCGTCCGTGAATTCCGTACTATTTAAGTCAGTATTCAGGAGAAAAGAGCTTGTGGGTGGGTAGAGCCGAAACCCAAAGGGAAAAAATAAGATTCAAGGCATATTTCAGAAAATACCACATCATAGTTTTTGTGTCTGAATTGGGTGGAGGCGGGTGGGTAAAAAAATTGTCCTTAATACAGGTTTAGAAACAACACGGACTTTACGGCCAGCCTCTAAAAACAACACAGGAATTGTGAATACTTGTTACACGAGCACTTGGTCATGACATATATCATCCCATGATCGCCTAAACGTACACTGACACAGTCCCAGTGGCACTCACGTTGCAGGTAATATCTATAACGGAAAAAAACCTACTCATCCTTTGATCATGACCCTAGCTCCCTGGAACCTGCACACAGCCACACTGACAAACAGTGTCTAACTACACAGAGCGGCACTCTACGACTCAATAACCTGGTTTGACTGTGACCACTGTTGGTACCGGGCTCAAATCCGCCTTAAGCCACACACGTCAGAAGACAGAAAGATTTTTGGCTTCTTTGTTCGCATCCAAAGGCTTCCCCCAGGTTCTTTAGTTACCTAACTCTCAAAATGAGCCCATGCAACTGCAGCTGCTTCGTTAGGAGGAGTCACGATTGCGCTGAATACATTGCCACCGCAAGGGTAGGGGCAGGTGTGGGAGGTCTTCAACGACACCGCCCAACTTGAATGGCAGGGGATAACAAGAACTAAAATACTTACCTGTGAATTGTATGGGTTGTAGAACGGAACTCCAGTCAGCGTAAACCCTATCGGTCCCATGGGAAGTTGATTATTTGTTGATGTCACCTTGGGAGGAGCAGTCGATTTGATGACTGGCGTCTTGGGAATCTTCCAGTGATAAGTCTGAGCTGACATCGTGTTCGGATTGTCGTGACGCCCGTTCCCGTCTGTGTCAACGTTGAAAGGAAACTTTCCAACGTTGGCGGAAGGGATACCAGAGGCGTTTATCAGCAAATGATTGCTCTTCTCTTCACAGGTGATGTTTGAAGTGAGACTTGTCATGGTGGTTCCGGGAAGAGACCAGACGAAAGCGGAGCCATTCTTAGACGGAACGTTATTCTGATTAATTGTGTAGGAGACCTCTGAAGGGTGCTGGCCAGGACAGACTAAACCGAGATCGTTGCAGCTTAGTGCGAGCGCGTTGGTGGCAAACGCACCAAGAAGGAGTACTAGTGCCGAAAAGGACTGCGCAAGCAGTCCCATGGTGATAGCAAAAGCAGCTCAACGGGCCGACCGTAGAAGAGCACCCAAGACAATTCGACAGAGGTCTAAGACACTCAACTGATCGCCAAAAGGAACCATTCAGTGGTGGCGGCCTCCTGACTGGTCGGCGTGGAGGAGAACGCCTCTTGCATATACTCATCCAGTTTTCATCTTGCAGTGCAGCGCGATGTCGCGCTCGGCCACCGGCACGTACGTGAGTGCGAGTCTGGTTAGCGCCGCGGCCTTTTTACTTAGGCACGTGTCAGCACAAGGCGACCCTTTCCGTGTCTGGTACTCGAATCAGTGATGTACATGTGTTATACATGCAGGACCTTCAGTTCACCCTGATCATAGCAATGCATAGGCTGTATGTAAGATGACGGCATGGAGTCACGTTTCTGACACTTGTTCGGTGTCCCTCATGACATTAGCGCACGTCCACACCCACTCGCCAAGTCACGGTGGATCGGACTGACCCCCCAAGAGTCTGTAGTGAGCGTAAGGGCCCGGTCACGCTGCGGCCAAATTTGGGCTTTTTCGTTTTTTTCCTCCGTTACCATGGAAAAGTTCTGCCGCAGACGCGGCCAGCCGCCAAAAGCGAAAGGGTACATTTGTTGGGCCTTGACTTCGGGACACCACTAGCGCGCATGTGCCCTCATGATGATCATGGCAGTGCGCGTTGTGCACGTGCGCGTCATCATGATCGCCATTACACGATCAGCACCGGTACTCGAGTGTGCAGTCATCATCACTACCACGTGCGAGCATTGGGTTGAGTGAAAACTGCATGTGGGGGCTGCCTTGAAATCGCGGGAAATTTAACTTCAGTCTTTACTTGATCTCTTGTTCTGACTGCACCTCCTGGGACGGCAATGGAAAAAGTTCCTGAGTGGCAAAGTCTGTTGCAAAGCCCCAACAGGATAGGTCAGCACTGGTTGGGCTACGTGGATGGTCGAGGCACACTCTTCCGTCTAAGACTGAGTCAGGCGCCTATGCGCGCATCATGATCACGATCACACGATCGGCTCAGTAGAGTGCAGTTATCATGTGTGAAAGCACGGCGATCACCATCAACTACCTACCATCACCTACTCAATACTATCCGAGCCACACGTCCCTCTGGACCCTACCCTTTTCCTAGTCGTGAATATGCCTCTACACCCATCAATCTTAATCAGGTCGATAAAACTTCAGGTAACACAAGCAACTCAGTTGATCTTTGTTTCATTACATTTTTTTGTCTATTTGAATATCAGTCAGCTTATATTATGTATGCCGGCTGAAAAAGTTTGAAACGGAGAGCGAGACATAAAGAGGGAGAACCAGAGAGAGAGAGAAGAGAGAAAGTTAAAGAAACCCACACGGAGAGACAAAATGCTAGAGAAAGGAAGCAAGAAAGAGAGAGTTGAAAAGAGTCCAGGTTGGTTTATCAGGAAATGAAAATATGGGTTGTCACCTTCGATCAGTTGAAGGTTACCATTTTATGCTAAGCTTCAATTTAGGTCGATAAGGTAATGACAATAATTCTCAATCTGGGTGGACTGAAGAAAAGTAAGGTGCCGAAAAGAGATAAGAATGTCAAACATCAGTTGCAAAGTCCGCTTAGAATCAGTGCTGCCATCCAGGTTCGAATTGCACTGCGGGTTAGATTCTGTGTTGTGGAGCAAATCAAAGAGAAGATTGACACCAAGTAAAGATTTGTAGTTGTAATCATTAGCCTTCAGTTATCTCTTTGAAGACGCAGAAGTGGTCTGAAAGTCAATGATTCATCATAACTCCGTCATCTCTTTCTTATGGCAATGCATAATGACACACATTACTTTGCATTTTTCATGATTGCAGGACATTTTTTGCATGTTATAAATATCCAACACATAATTTCCTGGAATCCAATGAAAGATAACAAAGAAAACTCTGAGTTAAACTCTTGGGCCACCCTCAGCAGATGTTAGAGCAGCTGGAGCCTATTCTATCTCTAGTCTGGTATGCTTTGTTCATCCTCTGATGCACAGAAGAGAGGATCTAGGCAATGGGAAACACAGCTGTTGTCATGCACTTGGCCAGCTGTTAGTAGTGCATGCAAATTGGCAAATCTTAATGGTTTGCTGCTGACACTCTGAAGGAAGATGTTGGTAACCCTTGAAGCTACTTACTGGCTTGACTTCTTCAATGGGTTCTCCAAGGAATGTGTAAAGGGCAAACTGCAGCAGCGTGTGCAAGAAAAAAAGACGTTCTCTGTTATTGAAGTTATCATAATTTTGGCCAGTACCTTCCTTGCATTGACAATTGAAATTTACTGAAGAATCTACACTTGACCTGATTCATAACATTGCTTGCCATGCAAGCAAATGCACCACAATTACAGTGGTTGTCTTGCAGCTGCTTTGGCAGCATCTGCAATCAACAAGCCCGAAACAGCCAAGCTTGTGTATGTCTTCTGACTGATTCTCCTTCCATAAATGGTGGTCAAGGTCAGCAATTTCATGCTAGCAGATGTTAGCTGTCACAGCTCATGTAATAATTGTTCTTTGTTAGACAGATATGTACTAGGCAGTGTGTCATAACTACACTAAGCTAGTGTTCAGTAAAAAGTTACTTATCTTCATACATTTTTGTAATGCGTAAGGTTCACTAAATACACTACATTAATAAGTGTTTCAACAATGCACAAAGTTTTGCATTATGGCGTGGTGCATGCTCTGAAGACCTAAAAGGATTGTTAATTAGGCATTGTGTGGTTCAATAGTGTACCATGTTGATACGCTTTAAGGAAATTTCACATTGGTGGCTTCAATTATTATTAACCCTTTTTATTTTCAACTATGTAGTATACTTCTTCATACTAGGATATGGCCATAGCAATCTTACCAGCTCTACAATCATGTTGTCTGCTGGCCATGATGTTATATCTTTATCTGATTGGATGGTGAGGAAGGTGCTGTGTTGGAAGAAAAGAAAGCATTGCTTGTCACATTTTCTGTGCACAGAGTAGTCTGGTGATGAGGTTTGTTGATAACAATAAGAAACGTGGCTTTTAAACTTCTTTGTGCTGACCTCAGGTGCTGTACATGATGCAAGTCCAAGTCACCAAAAGAGTCAAAATACAGCCAATGCCTATCAGCAGTGTCTAGTGTCTAACAGGAACAGACAGCCAATGCAAGTGGTAACCATATGTCAAGGTGAACCCGGCAAGGTCAATAATTTCTGATCTTCTGCTCTGTTGGCAGAGGATTAATCTAGAAGTAACAAGTGAAAAAGAGACTAACTCGGAGCACACTAGATTCAATTTGAACGTCTTTATTAAAGTGACTGGTTTCGGGCCTAAAATGAAGCCCTTGTCAGACAAAAAGACGTGTGCTTCTTAGGAAAAAAGAGTCAGAATATATAGCAGTGAGGTAGGACGTACGTAAATGTAAGTTGCCAAATTGGCAAGCTGAGGAAAACATTTGGCACGAGTAATTGCCAAAAAATATATAATGGCAAATTACCAAATTGACAAGCTTAAGGAAATACACTACTTGGCATGAGTAATTGCCAAAAAATATAAAAATATAATGTGTACGCACGTACAAAGTAAATACTAAAAAAGCGTACGCTGCTTGAGATAACGTATCTGGGCCTTCAGACCGAAAATCGCCTGGAAGTGCGGATTCAGATTTTCATAGAGTGAGTGGAAAGGAACAGAGAAAAGTGCTAACTCTGTCAGTCTTTCCATTATCTTTTGAAGAACCTTCCCCATCGCCTTTTGGTTCAGAAGGCTGAAAGCCCGGGAGAACCTTTTCGAACTCTTGCTCTAGGAAAGCAGGGGGATAACCATGTGCACATAATCTCTCAAAGAAAAGAACACGGATACAAAGAATGTCAGCTAAGGCCAGGTTTGTGCGATTATATCGTAAAGCTTGGCACGGATAAAAGCTCTAAAATTGGAGCAGGGATGAGCTGACGAGAAAAGAATGTATAGATAAGCCTTTAGCTCCTTCTGGTATGTTTTAAAGGACACTGCACCTTCTAAGCCTTTCCAAACATGTAAGTCTAGAAAAACGGTACTGGGTGCTAGGTTTGTCCAAACCAGATGGATGTGGGGTACTAGCTCTTTATATAAGGCTAACTGGAAGTCTTTCGAAGCTTCTAAAGGGCCATCCCAGATGAGAATAATATCATCGACAAACCTTTAAAAAGGATAATCAAGTCAGAGGAAGAGCTTATAGCGATCTTCTCGTAGACAGCAAGAAAACAATTAGCTACATTTACAGCCATCGGACTGACCATGGCCATGCCAAAGCACAGTTTGTAAATAGCTACTTCTTGCTTAGTATCATCTACAAAACGGCAAATGTTTGTGTCTAATATCCATTTTGTAAGGTCAACCAACAAATCTGTCATAGGGTGATTGTTTGCTTCAAGCAGCTTTTCTAAAGCTGTGAGAGTAGTGGCCCACTCCATGTTAGTATATTAACTTTCAATGTCAGCTATGACAATCATGGCTGAATCTGAAAGATGAAGCTTTAAAAGCTCTCGGATGAGTTTGGAAGAATCCTTAAGGACTGTGTCTTCCTTATTTATAATCAACTTGATATGAAAATCGACAAATCTAGACACCGGAGCTGAACAGTAACCTATGCATGGAACAAAAGGTCTGCATTTAATACTGCATGGTCCAAAGGGCTTGTGGATTTTAGGGATACCGTAAAACTTTGGAGGTTTAAACGGAAAAAACTGAAAAAGACCATGCAGATCTCTATCAGAAAAAAAGATTCTTGTACTTGAGTCCAATTTCTTCAAGACCATATAACACCTCAGTGCAATCCAGCATTCGTTTTAACTCTTCATCTAGAAAACAAAGGTTATTCAACAGCAGGCGAGCCAACAGTCTATGGTACTTTGAGTCAGAAAGTTGGCATGCACATTCGGCTAGGTAATCTGATGTGTTAAGAACATTAATACCCAGGTTCTTATCTGCCTCTCTAATCGTGATCTTTTTTCTTGCTCTTAAAGAGTGTAAAGCAGCATATTCAGCTCACATGAGATTTTGAGGAAAGTCTTTAAGAAGAGTTTCCTTATGAGTTTCAAAAACCTTATGTCTGAATTCCAATAGATTACATTCTACAGCTGGAGGAGCCTTAAGAGGCATTCAGTTAGAGTTTCTACAGTGGAAGCCAGGTAAAAAATGTCTAGGATTACCCACGCTAACTTCCCTATAGCTGAAGAAAGTATTGATTTGCTTGAAGTTCTCAAACTTTTCAAGCCATAAGTCCAGAGTGTCCTTAGAGGGCAACTCAGGAGCTGGTCTAAATTTAGACCCCAAACCCAAAACATGCCTTTTGGTAGCAGATAGTACGCATGACGAAAAATTATGGACTCTTATGTTGCTAACATAAACATTGTAGGCTGAAATTGGGAAGTGATATACGTAATGTAACCTAAAATCAGAAGCAGTTTTTAAGGCTTTTGGCAGGCAGCTGGGCAAAAACCGTTTTCTAATCTAGAAGTAATGTTTCATCCCATATCAAACAGGTTTAAACAGAACTTGGGGCAGGAGAGTACCAAACTACTGATGTCCTTTCTAATTATTTATCACCGCTAGAATTACAAAATTCTCAGTCTGGCTTATAAGTTCTTACTGCCATTTTCCAGCAACAGCAGCAGTAAAAAGCATACACAAATCAATATTAGTATCTTCCTGATTTTATGCCAAGCAGCTTGAATTTACATAAAAAAAAGTTGCACTGTGCTGTAAGCTTATCATGAGCAAAAAATGGGATTTGAGATTATGAAGAAAATCACCATAACTTCAAACAGACAAGTATGATCTATAAAGCTGTAACATTCTTGTTACAGGTACATATGTATGAGTGACTATCACTTTCTTCTTTCTGGTACCATGCTGGCCCTCCACTTGGTTGTTGTTTCAACTTTTCCAAAAGGACTGACGATAAAACTTTGCAATACCCCTCACCTCTCTAATGGCGGAAGATATGGAAGGTGGAAAGGCACACAACATTCTGTTAACTAGCCCAATTGTACACTGAAAGTCCTGCACAATGCTTGACCTTTAAGTAAAGAGTGACAATGAAGCCGACAATCTACCTGATAACTTTCAATGCCATGGTAAATTTTCAACATCATGTAGCACAAAATGTATATTATATAAAGTGAGAGATCAACTGATCTTGAGTGAGGGCACCTTTATATTATTTGTTCACTCAAACACAATGCCTTGCCATGGTGTTCACATGCCTCTCAGCAAGAGACAGGAAAATGTCAACAATCTGAATGAAGCATACAAATAGATTGGCATAAGGAAAGGTCTACGCTTATGTCATGGAAGAAAGTTGCGACTTCTCCAAGTTTTACAATTCAGGTATTGAAGCATTCACAACCGATCTATCCGCAAGTTGTCAAGAGTTTTCACATACTGCTTACTGTACAATTCAGCCATTTGCCTGGGAGTAGTCCATCGATGTTGGAACAACGCAGGGTGTTGCCGATGGATGGGCACACATCATCATCAGTGTGAGTAAGGCAAAGTGTCTTTTTAATCTGCTAGTGGTATGGTAAACAAAACAGTTTTTTCATTAGTGCCAAACAGTATTTGCTAAGAAGCTAGACCAGCTGGCAATAGTGAACACAATGCTAGGTAATGATGCCGAGAATCAATGGGCATGGACCACCATACCATCAGCTGCATGCTGTCTGGAAGGATGAGTTAATCCGCCACGCTGTTTGTAGCTGTGGGCCATTGTACAGTTGCTGAGATTGTTGTTGTTGATGTTGTAGTAGACACCTGCTGTTCAAGTGTAAAGTTACCAGAAAATCGTTGCAGTCCTGCAAGTTGAGCTCAATAGCAGGTATCTGTCACTATGCAGTGGCTGACTACTAATGTGTAAAGCTTAGCTGAGGATCAACATGGGTAAAGTAACTGCAGTAGCTTACCATGCCTGACTCCATGCTTTCCCTAGCCACAATACAAGGCTACATGAACATGACTAGTTAAGCAAAAGCTTAGTGAGCCATGCATATATGACATAGCCTTGATGTACTAGCAGGATCTATGTTTTGCACAATATTGATTTTTCATTCTATTTGTTCCAATGTTTCTGTTTTAATATGACTCATGTCTCACCAGGCTTATGTTAGAGGGTGGGGACAGACCCATTTTAGTGGTTGATCTCAACAAGGGGTGTGCTGCATGGAAACATCCTAGCCCAAAATCATGCTCCACACATTGATCAACAGAGCTAAAAGTAGTACTGTAAAGCAATCAAATTAGGCCACAATAAATTTCGGCCTTTGCAAAATTTCTCCCTCAGCCACATTTTAAAGTTCAGCTACTGATTGATGTAACTTACATGTAGTACTAGTCACGATGGCCATGAAAAAACTTCAGCTGGGATTTAATTTAGGCCTTTCGGAGAGAGGCTGCTGAAAATTAAACTGTACCATATTTTAACTGGTTTACAGTATGCAGTGTGTGTACTTAATCTTCCAACTGCATAGAAGTTTAATTCAATACAAAAACATATATGACAATTTAAGTAAAATTTGCTTTGCAACCTACACTGAAAACCTACAACCCATTGAATGTTGCGAATTAAACAAATGCTGCATTGTGAATTATGGTAAGCTAACCCTCTCTTAATGAGCCAGAGATTGTTCCCACTGGCCATATCCTGCAGCTGGTAATAAAAAATCTAAATAAAATAAACATCTGCCCACATAAGCTAGGCTTCGGAAAATTTCACACAGTGTCTTCTCTGCTCATATCCACTTACAGAGACTGCAGAGAGGAGAAAAACACCCTTAGCCTTCATGTTGTTTATGGTTGTTCCCAATGATGACGCAGGCAGGACAATGACCCATCTCTGGCTGGAGTCCAGGAGCACAATTTCTCCAGTCTTGTTGGACACTATTGCTACGTAATGCGCCAAGAGCACAACAACCAGAGACCACTTGATCGCAGAATGTGGGCTGCTAAAGTCAGATGCCAAGGTGGTTATGTACTTCCCTGACAAGCCGGATTGATGATGTAGTGCAGTTAAATTGTGGTACTTCGAAGCAGCAGCCTTCATCAGCACTTCCAGAGAGTAGTAAGCTGTAGGTAGTGTATACTTTAAGGCATCACATAGTGGCTAAGTGTGGTGTAAAACAGTATGGGAAACTATTGTTATGGGCATGTGACTTTGCAAGGATTCAATTGCAAGACTGAGGAAACTAAAATGACACACACAAAGTTAATAAGTTTCTTTGCCTGCCATTTAGCAGTCATATTAGCCCGGATTTGGATGATGTATTCGACTT
>JAOWAW010049455.1:0-13724 GCA_028565695.1 Nicola tetela | reverse complement strand
CAACAGGTACGAATCACTGACAAACCTATTTCTATAATGTCATTCTCTCTCTCTCTCTCTCTCTCTCTCTCTCTCTCCTTGTCGTTTCAGTTCATGCCTTGTGCTGTTTTGTCTTGCCTCGATCGTCCTGTCCATGCCTTCTAAGTTTGATCGAAAAAGTATTTATGTCGGTGTTGTTGATAAATCATTCGGTTGCTCTTGCTGCTTCTTCAAAGCAACGTTCTTTGCAAACTTGTCCTTGAATTTAATTTTGCGTGTGAGATAAAGCGAAGAGAAAATCAGACGAGCCTCCGAGCAGGAAAAGCGTGATTTATGAGAAGCTGTCAGGGGAAGAGAAGAGAAAAGAGAAGGAGACAAAAGTCACTGAAACAGACAGAGGGGAAGGAGTGAACTAGAGAAAAAGAGAAGGGGAAAGAAAGGGCAGTAGAAAGAGAGACGAATTCGAAGGAAAGTGAAAAGAAAACGAGTTGTTTTGTCCTGGAATTAAAGCCTTATCGTATAAATACATGCAAGGCTCTTCAAGGAAGATTTGTTCTCAAAATCGACAAAGGTAAAGCCCGGGTCGTACACTGCGCTACCGTAGCGGTGGTCACTGTTGGCTTAATTTCTTCCAACCTCGCCCAGCAGTCTTCAAGAAGATTCTTTCTCCTTCTGAATCCCATTGAGAAGGATCAACACAGTTTTTTCTAGATGTCAACTGTCCTATTTCTTTGTACGGACACCTTCAAGAGGCTCTTAACTGTAACTTCTAAAAGAAATAAGTTAACAGGGGGTTACAGAGTCTTCGTTTTCGAATCAGTGTAACTGTTTTAAGTTTGCTACTTTTCTTTTCTAAAGAAAACTCTGTAATTATAGATCATTCCACTCACAAGCGAGAGTGCACGACATTTTGGATATAAAGCTCGGCAGATGCGCAGTTAAAACTGTGTTGAGCCTCCTTAATAGGCCTGGGTACTTAGTGCTTTTTTTGCAAATAGTGCCTTGGGTGTCAGCGTTTAGTGCTCATGAGACAAAATAGTTTTCGGTAGTGCTTTTTCTTGGAAATTGTTCAAAGGGGGAAGAACTGGGCAGAACTTACTTAGAAAAACATTATGAAGAGTTTTAAAGCTTAGCTGAAAGACAAAGTCAGGGTTTCAGTCATACTTTGTGGCTTATGCACATAGCAACAGTGTTCAGCAGCTTTGTTTCAGATACCACGATAATTCTATGCGAGCATAACGGAGGCGTAAAACCCCCAGGGGAAAAGGTGCCTAGAACAATAGCCAGAGTTACAATAGGACCACTTGAAGCAACATAGACGTGTCAGCAAAGTCAGAAGTGCGCATGTGCGAGCCCGCTCGGCGTTGCCAGAAAAGTGGCCTAGGACATCTTGATGTTCACGACCGGTCGACCGCGGGCGCTCATACTCCCTCTAGATCTGCCCCGCAAGTTCCCATTTTTCTCATCGGTGCTCGTGTTGTGCTCAAAATCAAAGATAGTGCCCGTTTTTCTGTTTAGTGCCCATTTTTATTGTCGGCACTTAGTACACCGGCCTACTCCTCAAACAGTGTCTTTTTATCTCTTTGCCTTACAACTCTTACAGATCTTGTTGCGGACTACGCCTTTGGACAACTTCCGAGACCAAGAAAAAGCTGTTGCCCTCTTGCAGGCAACGTTGCTCACTAACGCTAGAGAGTCATCCACGGCGTTGTGCTACTCGAATTGTCTGAATATCGTCCGGGTTCAAGTTCACTTGTCGCTCTACGTTGGCACATGATGACCCGGTGGACGGCTTTGCAGCCTACGGACGTGAAAAGACATTGCGCATGCGTGCACTCGAACCTTATCATCATCGCGGCGCTGGCAGCCATGGCTCTTTTTCAAAGCGGTTGTTCCGGTTCGTCGCTTTCAAGCGCGAATGAAGGTGAGAAGAGGAAAAGTTAGACACTGTCCACGTCTCCAGTGAATGCTGAGATTAGCAATTGTGTTAGTATACTCTCTACGAATTAAAGTATTAATATGTATGGTGGCGGGGTCTGTGCATGTACAGCACCAGTTTTAACGTCAGGTCATCTCATCGAGAACGAGCCTTTCGCTTGTGAGAGTCACACTAAGTCTGTCACGCATCGTAAATTCTACTGCATATTTTCGTTTGAGCCCGGAATGATCGTTTTCGTGTGAACGCCAAACGAAATACACACGCAAACTAGACGAAAAAGTTCCCTTATCGTTTACACGTTAGAATAATGTAGTAAACTAAACGGGAACGGTCAAAATAGGATTCCCAGAGCCGCAGGTCGGCCTTTCCTTTAATCCCAACTCAATTAGGGCCTCGTTTACATGAAAACGTCTTCGCGTTTTCGGTCGTTTTTTGATCATCGTTTTCGGGTGTTTTCGCTGCACTTGGCGTAAAACGTGTTCAATCGTTGTAATGAACGAGGGTAACAATGACGCACGTCACTGCGGCTGCTGCGGTTTTCGATCGCTACCGGCTGAGCTGATCCAACTCTACTCAGGAGCAAAACATGCGTTTCGCCGTTTCTATTACGATCGCTACGAAAGCGTTATCGGTCGTTTTCGCATCTTTCTACGTGTTTTCGGGCGTTTTAACGTAAATGCAAGGCCTATCCGTAGCAATCGGAAAATGTTAGTGTAAGCCTTAGTTCGCGTCATTTGGGTGCGTACCACGAGTGCTCTATCCCAGTTGATCATGGCCTTTCCAACAGTATTTTTAGATGAAGACTGGATGTCAACGCACTCCATTGAGTGCTGAGTCCCATACACTGCAATGCCCGGCTTAGGCCTTGGCGCTAGCATAGGTTTTACACGTAAAAAAGGAACATTAAAAAGGAGCGTAAAGGTAAAAGCGGGTCTGCATTAATAATTGGACAGCAGAACATCTCTGCTAATTGAACGCTTTTGCACGGCCTTGCCCGGCCCCATAGGCATGGGCCGCATGGCCCTACTTACTACGGCAAAGTAAGGGAAGACTGAATAAACGCATAGCAAAACCTCCCAGCGTCAGTTAGAAAGTAGGCGTCCGAGCTGATTTGAACCCGCAGCGAATTACCACCTCCAGAATAGAAGTTATGCGCGCTAATGACGTGCGCCACTGAGGTTGCTAAATGTACCGTGACAGGGCAACACAGGGCATGCGCAGTATCAGGTGAAATACGAGACGACCTGATTGAGAATGAACTTTTTGCTTTAAACGTCGCCTGTGTGCTGCCCGCTCTTTCGCACATAGTAAGACCTGCTACATCTTCTAATACACTTCTATGTTGGGCCCCAATGATAACTTTCGTGTAAACACCAGGAACGATGGAAAACAGAAATCACTTTCGTGCGCGTAGGCGCTAAACGGAAAAGACACGAAAACGCTTTCATAATATGGTTTACGTGTAAACGGAGTCGTGCTTACTGAGGCATGCGTAATGTCGCCCAAGAGTTGTATTTCTCAAGATCATAGATATTGAAATCGCCGCCACCGGCAGTTTGACTCTGCCACAGAGCTGCAGCTGGATCATACGTTGTGCGACCTTTTACGTGTCTTAGCGAGCGGCACCGCTGCGATCAGAGCCTGAACGGGACGGATCTACACGTAAAAAGATAATGAGTACGACTCCTAGACCATGGCCCCGCAACCGCGGTAAAGAAAGAGCTGTTTCCTAAGGTTCCCTTAAGCACAGGTACAAACCATTTTGGTATTTATATGCAGATCTATTTGTGTGATTTCCGAGCTGTGCATACATATGTGCCCACACTCCTCGGTTAACCAAAAGTTAAGAAGTGGTAGAGCAGACTTGCGCTGCGGAACCCTTTCGCCAGTTTACTTGGAAAATCGACGTCCGTTGGTCGTGTTTATAGCAACCACGCCGTAACTGAGCCACCGCTGTACTCCGCCCATGTAAGCCTATACACTAAACGTACTCCTTCAGTTAGACTCGTTGCATGCGGGTGTAGAATATTTACTGTGCTGACCATAACACAAAACCGTACTTTGGGGAAAAAAAGAACAGGAAACTTGCATGAACACCAGAAAAAAACCTTCATTTAAACCAAGCCCCGTACTTGAACAGGAAAAAACCGGCAGCAAACTGATGATAGCGCAGATGCTCATCTCTCTTCGTTTTAAAAGCTCATTTTCACTCTCCACATTCACCTGCTAAGTTATCGGAATCTTGATAAAACGAGCCCGCCAGACTCGTGACCTACTAAGTTGTAACTGAAAGGAGCGGTTCTTCCAAGTCCGTGATGATGAGATTACGACCAGAATGGCATAAAACAGTCAGTCTCTATATCAATCGAGTTTGGCCATGATCATGATGACGGCGATATTAGGTAATGCACAATGTCATTACATTTCAATTATAAGGTAGATCTATATTATTGACTGCTGGATTGGCATTATGTTAATTGTCCTTTGGATTGCTTATGCAGGGCATATAATGCTCCACCAGGACCGCATCAGCCACAGAACATTTCTCAATTGCTACTATCCCGGAGCAAGCGAGCGCAAAGACGTCATATACAAGTGGGCTAGCCGCCCGGACCTAGACGATGTATTAGATGGGAAAGATGAGTACGTTGTCAACCAAACGAAAACGGCTACTCTGACAATTGAGCGCGGCGAGCGGCGGCCTGATGTGTGCTGGGTGATGTTCGATGGATCCGTGAAGTTCATCGACAAGGTGGTCTCATACGGTGACAAGAACGCTGTCGCAAGCTGGAACGGATTCCAGGCCTACCCAACTGACTCGGTGACGATTCGCGAAGGGGAGGACCTTCGGCTTATGTGTCTTTCTCCACCAGGCTCTGGAACGGTTCGTTGGTTCATCTATACAAATGAGCCATGTACGCGTTCAGACCAGCCCTGCATTACCGAGCGTCAAGTCGCACCAATTTCGTCATTCGAGCCGCAACAGTGGGGGCAGCTGGTGATTAAAAACGCAACAATTGAACGATCCGGGAGGTACTTTTGCTCAACGAACACAAATTTGAGGGCAAGTCATTTACATCTCCCCACCAATGTGACTGTTCTCAAAGGTACGCGTGTGCTCATGGGTGCGTGCATATGCCAACAACAGTTTGATAGTATGAGTGTTTCTAGCCTAGTTATGTGTGCTGGCAAATCCTCTTCATGTTATGACTACCCAGTCAGGATCTCTCAAGTCCTAACAACAGTTTGGTTTGCGTTTCGAATTTCTCTGTATTAGCTAGCAGCATTTTGAAATTTATTTACACTGAAATGGGTAGTTCAGTTAACGTTTGACAGCGTGAGCTCTCAGAGTCTCTCAGAGCTCACGCCATCAAACGTTAGCTATCAATCAGGAGCATCAGACAATGGAGGCACCGCGTTAATTCACTATTCGTAGAACTGAGTCAGGGTGGCAAGCCAGAGTTTTTGTATGCTGAAAATTACATAGCATTATCCGGCATTGAATTGCATATTTGGTTAGTTATATTATTAAACATTTATCATTGTTCTACACACACAGATATATACATGAAGAAGTAAATAAATAAATATATATAAATATATATATATATATACATGCATATATATGATGTCAAGATGCGTACGAAAATTCAAATGCATGTGCTACAAAGGTGTATGTGTGTGTGGAAAGTTGCAGTTACTTTAATTGTTTTGCTTATTCTGTGCGGCTTTGTCTCCATCGCCAACGCCAGACAGTACACCAGAAAACCTCAAGTTTTTTAAGGAACAAAATATGCTGAATTGGATCGTATCACGGGGCCAAACCGATGCAAATTCATTTGTCGTTCAGCTGCAAATTCGTGCTTGGTCAGGAACTTTAACAAAAACCATCACTCATCACACATCAAAGCAATACCTTAATCTCACCAAAGACTCAGACAAACCAGAGTCATGGCTGCCGTGTGGCTGTCCGATTACCGCCAGAGTGAAAACAAGCAAAGGAAACCAATGGAGCAAGATGGCAACATTTACTCTTCCCTGCACCGGTAAGGCTAGCTTGAAGGCTCATTTTTGGATTATGAAAATGCACTAGTACTCCTTCAAGTGCTGATTGGTATTTTCTGTCACTCAAACTGTGCCACTTCTTACGCTATGCTATAAAACAATATTTATTAAGAGATTATTTGAAGATGATAGTTGATTTTTTTTGGAACCAAGCATGAATCATTATCATCTGTAAAATGCACAATTCTGATCTAAAATCTCTCTCTGATCATGGTGTTAATCTCAGGAGAGCTGCTGGTAGTTAAAGTGCTTTATAGTCAGTGCAACAAGAAACTTTGTCGAACTTCGCGATCATGTGAATGTTGAAATGTTTACTTTTCTTTTTCTTCGTAGGCATGGAAAGGGAAACCTCTATTGTGATTGACTTTGGCAAGGCATACAGCAATAATTCCCGTCGCGATTATGCATTATCAAAACGTACCTTGCAACAACTGCTTTCTCAATGCAACGTCAGCTATGTTCAACTGGTGTTTCAGACTCGCTCCTTTTGCTGTTATAAACCAGAGGTTGGAACTCACATGGACGTGGTGAAGAGGTGCTATTTTGCCTTGCGACAACCCAATGGAATAAATGGCAGCACTTTTGACTGCTTCAGTCAGCTTCTTAGCAACCCTCAACTACTTACGCACAAAGGCAGGGTGTCACCTCAGCCGAAACGTTTGATTAAATTCCATAAGGTTCTATTATCAGTAATAAAATTTCTTACTTTCGGTTCATCAGTGTCAGGCTCTGCACAGGAGCATTTGTGGATAAAGCAAGTGAATACTCCCTGAGTCTTGCTCTGCCCAACTGATCATGAGGTCATTATATTACCAAACAAAAATTGCAGCCCGATCAATTTGTGGTAGTCATACTGTGCCTTAGATATGCCAACAACACATGATTTGTGATGAGAAAAGAGAAACAATTCCTATGAGTGGATCTGACGCTATTGATAATCTTTGTTAATTTAATGCATGATCACAGTCCTGATTAGCTATCTGCTTCTGGATTTCGAATTTGTCTCATAATCAATTCCACAGACGAGCTGCAAGGTTTTCCATTCCTCCCCCATATTTTAGACTTTTTGGCAGCACTAAGTTTGCACTTAACTTATCATCAATGTGTAAATTACAAACAACAATCAATATGGCTTTTCAGGTTTTTGTTTGATGGTGAATTCCATCGGAAACGACAAGATCTGGAGTTTGGTTTGACCTGTAAAGTGAGTTAGCGTAGTCAATATGTTGACTGGAAAGGATGGATGGATTATGGAATAGATTGGCATATTAATAGCTACAGCTAGTACTGTGTAGATAAATGATGGTGGGCCAATGGTAACAGGCGGACAAACCTATCACTGACTTCTAGTAAAACCTCAATAGATACACGCGGTGGGCTGAGTCATTGAGAATAACTTGAGCGCATGAGGGAGAGGGAGAGAGAGTGAAAGAGAGAGGAGATAGAGAGAAGCTGGGACGAAGGGGTGAACCTAATTTATATAGCAGGGGAAGTGAGCGGTAGCTTGAGAAGAAAAGAGAGAGAGGGAGACGGAGATAGGTGCAAATAGAGAAAGGAGGAGAATTAAAGAGTGGTCTTCCCCTTGCAGGACTTTGTAGATAGCTTTTGATTTCATTCAGTTCAAGTTCTTCCTCTCAAAAGAAAAGTATTTATCTTAGAACCCCTTCAGCGAAAAAAAAGTGAAAATTATCTCAATCCAGAAAGGCTGAAAATGGCGGTTGAAAATTTAAACCTGCAAATTTTCTAGAGCCCTTACAGCTTTGTCTTTGGTACTATAAAGTCGAAACTTGGCTCAATACAGTATGTAGGCATCTTACATAACCATTTAAAACAGTACTACCGTGTTTCTTGAAATCTTGTCTGAAACTGGAGAAGTGGTCCAACCTTTAATCTACTTTCTTATGATTCCGATCATTAAAATGGCACATAACTTGAAACCAAGTGTTTTTTCTGACCATCCTGGCCTAAACTGGAGCTCCAGAGGCGTGAGGATTTGTTCTAAGTTTTGAGAAATAAGCAGGCTGTCGAGGGAAACAAATTTGAGGTTTCAACGCAGCCCTCGCATCGTAAGATCGTCTGCTTCTGCCCAGCCAAAAGCCCTGCCCAGAAGGCAAACTGCCTGATTTCACAAGTTCATTTGGTAGATCAGTCCCATTAGCGGCTTTGTTGATTCATCTAAACAGGGGCTAAGAAATCTGTGAGTGCCTAAGGTTGAAGGCTACAATTTGCGCGGACAGATTGGCATGCAAGTAAACCGGCAGCCAGACAATAACTTTATCTTCTGACCATGGCACCTGTTAGAGATTGTTTAGGGAAGAGTTTTTCGCCAATAAATCAAAAATGGTTGCAGCAGCCCATTGAGGAGAGGGCGGGGGAGGGGGGGAGGGAGGGGGCGGAGACCAGTAATAATGAGTTATCTGCAGCTGAGCGCATACGGTGTGTAACTTCAAACGCATACTAGTGGATCACAGCCATATTGGATGTATGGAACAGATTTCGACTTAGAGCCTAGGAAATCACATTTTGGCAATGTCGTGTAGTCTCCTCTGCCTGTTAAGCGATAGTCCAATTAAACTTCAGTGCAAGCGGGGCTGCACGTCACGGATGGGTAGCAGTTTTCTGACTGCATGGCAACCGTTTGGAAGCGCATTCAGCTATATTTTGAGCATAACATAGCAACGGTTTATCGATTTCAATCTCGACTCGGCAATAACACATAACTTGTCTGCAAGCCCGCGTTCTCTCCGACTAGGCAACAAACCGATGATATACAGGTTGTTCCCAGAGAAATCAGTAGGTGAATTTTCGAAAGTACGTGCTCTGATCAGTTTGCTAGGCTTGTAGCATGACTGAGTTTACACCCTCTGTTGATTTGCACCCTGCATGCCATCTCCACAAGGTTTCCCTAATAAACGCCAACGCAGCCCTTACAGATAGTAGCGAGGTGGTCGCACAAAGTCCACCTTGCATGACCGGCGTTCCGCCCTGGCACAGGCCCTCGGCCCAGCGCCAGCATGCATATTCAGCCAAGCGTTTCTCGTCAAATGATCAACAGACCATGCTGCTGTCGGGGCCCGAATGACCATGCCCATGGGCTGCATACGTGCTCGTAGCATGCAACGGAAATCCCAAGGTGCTCACCCGACGCGACATGGGTGCGTTGTCCTCTTGCGTGGCTAATCGACAGCTGACCAAGCAAGAAATGTAAGAGCACGCACACACCAGCCGGGAAAGAACCGCTTCATTTCCTGCACCAAAGAGAACGCCGCCCTTCGAGGCACACGCTCGCTGGTGCTGAAATCGAAACCTGAAAAATTGGCCCGTTACAAACGGCAGCAGCCGTACGCAACATGCATTTTAAATTAAGTAATTTTGTACCGCAACAAAGTTTCTTAGCGTTAAAGAAAGTTGCAGGGTGTCCTGAAACACTGTCGTAGGGGAACGAGAGCGACAAGCAAACGTTTGACAGAGTCGACAAACGCAGTGCATCGTGGCAACAAGACAATCTTTCGTCTGGCAGTCTTTTGGCGTTCTGAGTCTCCTTTCTGACGTTGGAAGCGAGTTCCTGATCGTCACGAGATGCGAACGGAACTGTCGGTTGCCGCTGGTCCGCGCATCAGAGCGAACACGATCGACTCCTGCGAACCAACATACAGCCTAGCAGGTCAAATGCTACCCCGACCATGCAACACCTCAATGACGTTAACTGAGAGCTTGCACGCAGATCAAGGCAGGACGTTTTTGGGTCGTCTAGCGAAGGTAAGGACATAGGAATGACTCTTTACGCAAGCTAGAGGAAGACTTCTGAATCTCCTGCGTAGCCCTGGACCACCGGGTGATGATAGTTTCAGGAGCTTAGCAGAACAAAGTCAATTGAAGAAGGACCCTAGAGTTTATGTCAACGCACTCTTTAGCGATGGATATGAAGGTATCGTCAGAACAATGACTTGATCATGATCTGCAGGGATATTACATGTACAAAAAACATTTCGCGTGCACCCGCCTACGCCAAAATTCGTCCATATACACGTACATGGTCGGTAGATACGTGTGCCAGAAATCGTAGTGGTGATACACCTCAAAAGGCCAGCGCCTAAGCATACCCTGTAACTTTTTGGCAAGGGAGACACAGAGAAATTCGAATGGCACATGTGTGCGTTTGTGTGCGTGTGTGTGTGCGTGTGTGTGTGTGTGTGTGTGTGTGTGTGTGTGTTTGTGTGCGTGTGTGTGTGCGTGTGTGTGTGTGCGTGTGTGTGTGCGTGTGTGTGTGTGTGTTTGTGCGTGCGTGCGTGCTGACCTGGACGGTTTTGCGTAGCCCACACTCTTTTCGATGCGTGAGCGCGCTGCCCTCCGCACGCATGCGCTGTATACATAAAACGTCGTATTTCCATCCCCTGGCCATGTGCCCACTATTAATAGAGTGTGCTCCACATCTTGATGATGAGAGAGAAGCAGAGATTATCGTTGATGAGAAAAAAAAAACATGAATTGGGATAACTGTCAAGAATCTGGAAGACAGACAAGCGTTCTAGACTTCTTGTACATGAGGGTGAAATGGATTACGAGGGATGGTTGGTTTAAAGGGGCACTGTCCCGATATTGGCAGCCATTTTAATGTGGGACAAAAAAATGGCGGCCACTCTTCCAGACGTTTCCTACGAGTAGGCCTCCTCTACTCCGCGTTGATCAACGTCTCGTAGAAAACTTTCAACGGCAGGCCGTCATGTCATGATCTTCGTGTGGTTTTGAGTTTTGTCTACATGTGGCCGCGCCAATCATGTAGCATTGCAGCTACAACAACTAGCTAGCTTGCCGGTCTACCCTTGACTCCCTGCATGGGTTGACGCGGTAGTGGAAGCGAAATTTGCTTGTTGGTTTGCTAAAGTCGCATCTTCATCTCCCTGACCAACATCCTCTTCATTGACCTCTTCGCCCGTGGTCACTGTGAAGGCGGATCCACGGCCTCGCACTCTCGACCTCCGAGCACTGCGGGTGGCAGTTTCGCTGTCGCTCGATTCACTTGACGTCCTCTGGGAGGACCAGTATCCACACATAGCTTTTAAAATAGATTATTGTTGGAGCAGGACAACCAAAATCCTGTCCACAGCTTACCTTGTTTTTGCAAGGGGGCTTCTTCCCACAAACACAGGAGTTGCGGCATTGCTGCCCTGCAGTCCGACAAGAACAACCACGCTTCTTCTTGCCGTCCTTCTTCAGACATTGACCTGCGCAAGAGCAAGTCACCGGGGCGACTGCAAACGCCTCTGCAAGTGCCCCAGAAGGCATACCCTCGCAGCGAGAAGAGTCTACCCCAAAGCTGGAATCGCACATGGTAGCAGCTTTCACGACAACAACCTAAGTTATGTTTTACTACTAGATCTAGTACTTGTCCCAAGCGTACTCCAACCTCCCCAACCTGCCAAGGCCGGACAACATCTGAGATGATTGTCTCTTTTTTTTTCTTCGCGTTCTGCGCCGTAGACACAGAAGTTGCATCCGTCAGATCATGCGAATAAACGTGCCCGCGACGTGAGTCGGCGCCATTTAAATTTTGGCAAAAATCACCGAATATCGTGACAGTGCCCCTTTAAAACAGCGCCAGGGTGCGGTTTAGCGATGACACAAATAGGAATGCGCGTCCCAGAACAGCGACGAGGTCTGTTGAAAGCTGCCTGAAAAGTCAGAAACCTTCAAGCAGTTGAATAAATAAAAAACCCACGCCGGCGCCATAGCTAAAATTCTATTGTAGCGTGACCTCTACGATCCTGCGACACTGTTTTTTTTTTTTTAATTATTTTTTTTTTAACTGGTACCGCATACTTGCTATGATGATGAAACATGCATTAGTGTCAGCTCGTTGATCGCTCGCATCTCGCCCGGAGCTTGAGTATGCTATAGTAACAGTTTAGTGAACACTGGAGGTCACAAGCTAGTGGGACGACAGGTGAGTGTTCGGAGACAATGGCTGTGCGGCCTTCTACACGATTATCTTTGTTCTCCAATAGCATGGCGTCAAGCTCAACAACATTCAACAGTGGCAACGAAAACCACTTGCACCCCAACGACAGCTGCAGGATTTTTCGACAGACAGCAAAGAAAGATTAAAAAAAAAGAACACTTGGTAGGTGGGCCTCAGTTTCGCCACTGGGACCAACCAAATAAACTCAACAAACATGCTGCCCTACCGGTATCTACCAGCAAGTGGATGTACAGTTTTCGAATTTTGGTTACATGTAGATATACTGATTGATTTATTTTTAAACAAATCATTTTCTCCTTTTATAGGCTGCAGTGCACAGCGGACTCGAACCTGCGGCGGCTCAGCGCCTAGCCGAATGAAAATCTCGATCTTAACCGCTCGGCCAATCTGCCAGACCAAAAAAGCTCGCCTCATGGCGAACTTTGTGATTTTCCCTCGACACCATCCGATATCCACTGCTCGAGACGCTTCGAAGTGACTATGATACTGTAGTTTACCGACGCGACGACCTGAGCCCAGGATTTATTAGAATAACTTTGAAAGAAAATTTTCGCCGGGAGAATTGTGTAAACAGATCTTTTGCTCTTTTGCCGGATGCAGTGCACAGCGGACTCTAACCTGCGGCCAGCTTTTTTTTGAGCTGGCAGATTTGTGGAGCGGTTATAAAATCGAGATTTTCATTCCGTTAGGCGCTGGTTCGCTGCAGGTTCGAGTCCATCGAGCACTGTAGCCAGTAAAAGGAGAAACTTTTTTGTTTATGATTCTCCTGGCGAAAATTTTCTTTCGAAGTGATCTATTATTTCTCTTCATCACTTGCTGGCCAGGTCAAGCAGTGCTGTGAAAGTCCACTCAGGACCAGGCCCCGCCGTTGCGGTGACTCGCATTAGGCGCAGGGATTTGTGTGGACAACCACGACCCTTCCCACTCAAGCAGTCGGGCTCAATCTGCAGCAATGCAGCAATGCCAAGTTTGGCGGTAGGGGAATGACCTACTGCATCCCTGCTAAGATTGTTCGGGGTGATTTGCTGTTTTTTTTTTCTTCAGGTATTCGGGTATGAGAGGAAGGAACTAAGGAACCAGGAGAAAACCCTCGGGCGAACCGTTCTGACATGTTTGCGCCCGTGGCGGAATATTAATTGAACCCAGTAGCCGCAGGGTCGCAGGGCCGCAGAGGTCTCAGCCAGACAGTTAATAGCTCATTTAAAATAAGCCTTTAGTGGCGTAACATTTACATGTAGGTAAAACGAAAGCTCAATTATTCGGTAGAGCAAACATTTCGGTATGAGCGGAGTGTATGAGCTGGCTAGCAGTAGATCAACTACGTTACATGTACACAATGGCATGTGCAGATCCACTATACATGAGCAAATTGAACCTGAAAATTATATTGGCAGTGCTGAACGCAAACCGCCCGGGATGGGCATGCAAGCACTACAGCATTTCATTCACCTGGACTGTAGGTGAACAAAAGACAACAGCTGATCGCGGAATGTTCTCCGACAATCAGTAGTGGGAAAGTCAGGTGATTCAGAGCACACTCACGCCATCTGTCCAATCACAACCTGGATGATTTACTCTGGAGTTGTTTTTTTTTTTGTTTTTTTTTGTTGTTTTTTTTTGTTTTTTTTTTTGAAGTAGCTAGCTTGAGTTCGAGTCCGGGTCCATTGGATAACTGAGCGGTAGAAACGCAAAATCCAGTATTTAATCTGAGAAATCCTAATCTGACTTCACGGTGCAAATCGCTTGGGGGGGGGGGGGGGG
>JAOWAW010049344.1:0-10845 GCA_028565695.1 Nicola tetela | reverse complement strand
AATGTTATTCCTCTCTTTCTTCAATGGCCTGTCCCTCTCTCTCTCTCTCTCTCTCCCTTACTCTCTCTCTCTCTCTCACACACACACACACTTTTCTTACTCTCTGTCTCACATACTTTCTCACTCACTCATTCTGTCTCATTGTTTCTTGTCGTCTTTCTCTGTCTCCACTTTTCTTTCCAGGCTGCAGGCTTCAAGTTGGGTCAGACTCTACAAGGAATAACCATTCTGACATCAGCTCTTGTTGTCAGTTTCATCGCTGAGTACCGTCTCACATTTGTCATATTGGGCACCATTCCCCTGCTCATTATCGCCGGTGCCTTGCAGATGAGAGCACTCACAGGCCATGCCAACAGCAATAAGGAACAGCTGCAAGAGTCGGGAAAAATTGCAGTTGAATCAATTGAGAACGTGCGCACAGTGGTTGCGTTTGGCTTAGAATCTCGGCGATTGGAGGCCTACATTGACAGCCTTGAACCAGTCTTCAGGTACAGATAATACTATAGCTGTGGTAGACAGTGACCTCAAAATGTTTCCTGGTTGTTTGAACAATCTCTCGGAGAACTTGTTGATTTTCATGGCTTTCCTTTTGCGTTTTGAGCACTGTTTCTGGTTTTTTTGCCTGACAGAAAGAGCAAGAAAGAATCGTTTATGTACGGTGGAATGACTGGCTTCGGTATTGGAATGATGTTTGTCATCTATGCAGTCTCCTTTCGCTTTGGTGGTTATCTTGTGGCCAACCATGGTGTCCACTATGCTGATGTCTTCAAGTAAGTCTTCCTTAAAATTAAGTTGTTCTTATCAATACACACCATTGCTGAGCATTGACTTCACCTCGACATTAACTATTGAGGAGATCTCACAGATTTGGTCTGGTTTTGACTGTCACACATAGGGTGTTCTCTGCCATGGTCTTTAGTGCC
The DNA here is from genome assembly GCA_028565695.1 of Nicola tetela. Lineage (NCBI taxonomy): Eukaryota > Metazoa > Porifera > Calcarea > Clathrinida > Clathrinidae > Nicola > Nicola tetela. Next base: position 9,922 of record JAOWAW010049344.1, on the reverse strand, counting down.
ATGTCTATGGGACAAGGCAATTCATTTGCGCCAGATGCTGCCAAGGCGCGCCATGCTGCAGCTCGTCTTTTCAAGATCATTGAGACTGTGCCAGGCATTGACATTCAGTCGGATGATGGTTTACAGCCGGTGAGTTGGAGGGTTATTGCTGAGGTTGTATCAAGGAGGTATACTATTCCACTCACAGAAGGATCACAGTCAATGAGTAACACTAGTCATAAAAACTGGCAGTGTGCGGGCGTATACAATGCTGTTCAACATAATTTTAGATCTTCTTACACAGGTCTTATAACAAACTGTAGAGTAACAAAATGTTTTGGGTGCTTTGTGGCTCCCTTTCATCGACTGATGATATGAACTGGTCCAACTCAGCATTTCTCAAAATAAATGCTATTTATATTTAGTACTGATATATTTTAAATTCCATGAGGTTAGCTTACCACAATTTTAGTTAAAGCGAGGGAACGGTTATATTGGTGGAATGATATAACACCATTTTATTGGTGGAGTGATATGACACCATTCTAGATCTTACACACTGCCAGGCAAACTAGACAGTCATTCACAAAAAAAACTTTTCTCCAGTACTCAAATATATTAGAAATCAAGCTTGGCTTCACTGAATGACACTTGCCCATAAGCATTTGTTGTGTCATTGTGCTATATTGTTACAAGTACATCTGGTTTCTGATTGACATTTAGGTCTTTCTAGGATACATTTGTTTCCATTAGGCTAGTTCATGCTACTCAGTCAATCGTTCTTAAACCACTCATCTAAGCACCATATTTTGAAGACATTTTTGAACATTGGAGAAAATGATAGCTTAGATGAAGCAGCAGTTTTCCATACACAGAGTGGTTAAACAGGCATGCCTCAATGTTCCTCTTCAAACTCAAAGTTTGCTTACACTAACACCGGATTTTCACTAGTCACACTGCACACTCAATTGCCACACTGGGTTTTAGCAGTGCGTTTTCCCTCACTGTACTGGCTGGTTGAACACCGCTGCAGTGTTTTATATTGCCTAGTACAATCGCTATGAGTTTATAAACACAACCCTTTCAGACGTATTAACAAGGGAATCAAGCATCCAAAATTTCATATTCTGTCTTTAATGAACTTCCTTACATGCCTCCTGCTGATGCAGGACAGACATACATTGTGTCAGAGTATCTGTCTTCCTTGTCTTGATCAATATCTGTCTGAGGCCCACTGTCCAAACAGTCATGTTGACCGTGTTTTCTTTTTGTGTAGCAAAATCTTGTGGGCAATGTCTCGTTTGAGAATATCCACTTCAAATATCCATCTCGTCCAGATGTAAAGGTGCTTGAAGGGATGACGTTATCTGCCAAGGAGGGGCAGACCATTGCGTTGGTTGGAACATCAGGCTGTGGCAAGAGCACTAGTGTCTCACTGCTAGAACGTTTCTATGATGTTCTGGAAGGCAGTGTGGTGAGTAAAAATATTGCTTCTAACAATTGGCTTTGCGTTACAGCAACATCTTTAGTGCAGACAAATGTGTACAATCAAAGTTGTTAGGGGCACGGTACTCTAACTCGGTCATGGCCCACCTGTTACCTACAGGAGTGGTTTCTTATGTACAGTTTCCTGTTTGTAAGACACATGCTTGTTCCTCAACACTGCACACAAAGAGGCACAGGTGTCTCACCACTAATGTTCTGGTTCTCTGTCACCTTTAGCGATTGGACTCATTTGATGTGAAAGACCTCAACGTACGCTTCCTGCGTCGACAGTTTGGCATTGTGCAGCAGGAGCCTGTGCTGTTTGATGCGAGTATTGCAGACAACATCGCTTACGGTGCACTCTTCAGGGATGTGACTCAGCAGGAAATTGAGGAAGCTGCAAAAGCAGCCAATATTCACAGTTTCATCTTGACTTTGCCAGAGGTGAGCAATGCTATTGGGAGAAACACACAAATTTCATGCTATGGAAATTCTGAACTAACTAGACAAGAGGCAGCAGTATGCACTTTTGGTAGACAGTATTTCTCATGGCCATGCAATCTGTGATTGACATACTAAGCACCCAGCCATTGCATAAACTGCAATGCACCATTTGGTACACATTGGAGGGTGCTCTATGCATGCCATAGGCACAACAAGTCATGGATAGTAATAGGGTGTTTGCAAAGAATTCTGAAATCAAATTATATTAACTGAAGAAAAAAATCTACTTCAATGCCTAATGAAGGTGAACGATCAAACTTCATGGTGCTGACATGCAACTCTCTCTCTCTCTCTCTGTTTCTCTCTCTCTCTCTCTCTCTCTCTCTCTCTTGACAGGGTTACGAGACCAATGTTGGCGCTAAAGGCACTCAGCTGTCTGGAGGTCAGAAACAACGTGTGGCCATTGCTCGTGCTATTGTACGGAACCCCAAAGTTCTCTTGCTTGATGAGGCAACCAGCGCTTTGGATACTGAAAGCGAACAGGTATTGTTCATTTGTTGCCTCTAATGGTGAATTTTCAATTCAATCACATTTCCACAACATTAAAATTTTTAATTGCCTGTTAATTTCTGAGCCCAAGGCATTATCAACGAATAATACTCCAAGGAAGTTAACAGCCTTGGCTGTGCCTAGGCTTTTGTCCAAGGATATTATGAAGTCTGATAATGCCAAGGGCAAGAAAATTAATGGGCTTATGCTGGCTCAAACCAGAAAATAATTCATGGATGCTCTTGACTGGTTGCAGCTTTGGCATACATCACAGATGGTTCCAGGGGGGCCTGCACAGCACTGATTTAGTCTCACGATAGGGTTTGTTTAGAGTGAATGGAGTATGTATGTACCATGTGGTCAAGTGGAGTTAACTTTCAGTTGTAGGGGTTGCAGGTTCAAACCCTTGCATGATTTCGGAGTACTGAATTTTCATCCTTTCTTTTGACCGACTTTCTCCTGACAACTAAAAAAAAAGCAAGGAGAGACTTACGATGATAATTCTCTTCTAAAGATTATACCTCATTAAATTGTCTCTTAAGAGTATTTATTTTCCTTTTACCCATTAGATGCCATACTTTTTCATACTAGAGTGTTATTCACCAATAATTCCTCCTTTAAGGAGTAATTATTGGAGTATAATTACTTCTTTTTCCTTTTTTTTGTTAGAAATCAAAACCAAAGTACAAGTAGAGTTTAACAGTACTCTGTTACACTTTGTCAACTTCGAACGAAAGAGAAGACTCTGAACAAAAGGAAAGAAACAGAAGGAAAAATCAGCAAAGAAAAAATGCAGTTGGGGAGAAGGCTCAAACCGAGACTGCTCAAGCGAAGTTATGCTCCTAATGACTGCACCACTTGGGACTGCTTGCCGAGAGCCGGTGACAAGTGACCCTAGAGACCACCTGCAACCTGTGTCACATGGTTGCTGCATGCTTTCTTTTGGTGGTGAGCTCTTCAAAAACGAGCAAGAAAAGGCTCTGAGACGGCCTTTTCACTAATCTACTGGGATAAGTCCCTTATTACTCTCACCCTCGGAAATACCGGCCAAATATTTCCCTCACCATATAGCTGGCAACAAGTGACCCTAGAGCACTCGCAACCTGTGTTGCACGGTTGCTGCGTGCTTTCTTTTGCTGGTGAGCTCTTTGAAAACGAGCAAGAAAGGGCTCTGAGACGGCCTTTTCGCTAATCTGCTGGGATAGAAGTCATTTTGGAGGGACAATTTAAGTACAATAATTTATTCGCCCTTGGAATTATCAGTGAGTAAAAGCCTCGGATAAAAGCCTTGGCTTTATGTACCTCGGCGTTTACTTGCCAATAATTCCTTGGGCTCAGAAATTATTATATACTTAATTCCTTCCTGGATTCCGTGTGTGTTCAAATGGAAAAAATAAATAATTCTCTGGGTGAGCTGAAATAACTTGAGGCAACTAACCAGATTAAGTTTGACAATGGACCAGGCTGGAGGTCTGAAACATTGTGACCAATAAAACGTAATTGTAGCACAGGTGAAGGGCTCTGTTGTTAATCCAATCGCAGTGAGAATACATTGACAAGAGAGCTTACTGGGTATATCCACCTTGGTCTTTTGTAGGTAGTACAAGCTGCTCTTGATGAAGTGAGGCAAGGACGTACAAGCGTCGTCATTGCACATCGTCTGTCGACAATCCAGGGCGCCGACTGTATCTTTGTCATTGGTGATGGCAAAGTGCTTGAGAGTGGCACACACTCAGAGCTCATGGAGCTCGGTGGAGCTTATTGTAAACTTAACCGAGCTCAGCTTGGCCAACAATAACCTTATCTCACCTCACACAGTTACTCATATTCAATTGACATAGTACTCCACCTGCGTATTGTGTTACATATTATTTACTCACAGAATTACAAATTGCAAGCAACCATTCCCTGAGTTTGCTCTTCATTTGGTAGAAAATTTATTTCAAGTGTTTCTTTGTGCCTATGATTGTTCATTTTCACCCTGGGCAGCTCTTTCCATTTTCATCCTGGGTGGCTCTTTTCAGCACTGGGTTCGAGGTTTAGGATAATGAAATACAATGGCAAAGGGCAAGGGCCATTGAACCTTTCACAGTTACTCTTTCTCAGAACACATGTTTTCAGTTGTGATCAATCTGTACCCTCATGACAATTGAAATGATGATTATGAGCCAGTGAGGTCAGTGTATTGTGTGTGTTGTGTGGGCAGCTCTTCATGCATCTTAAGCTTGGACAACCTGGGGGGGGGGGGGGGGGGGGAGTAAAAGAGACTGTGTTTTGGGCTGTCAAATTCTCCTTGACACAATTTTCAGACAGCTGTCAACTCATGCAATCATAATCACCAGCCTGCTGCCATATTCTGTCAGACAGGATCAAATATAGAATTATCAAGTCTGAACAACACACACACACATAGTGCTTAAGCAGCCTGTACAATAAAACTGAATGTCATGATGTAGGTGCACTTTGTGCAGACAATGCAGACCCACCACTACACATTGTACACTAGCACATTTGTATACCGTATGATGCACACGTGCACGCCCCACACACCTGATCCACACATACGCAAACGTATTCATGCGGCATTGCAACGTGCAAGCCAGACTGATGCACGCACAAAGACGCTAACTTTTCCTCTCATACCTTTTCTACCTTGAGGTGAAAATTGACAATGGCTTGATAATCCGAAAACTATTTTGAGATCTTTGCGGGGGGAGAGAGAGCATTGAAAGGGCTTTGATCTGTGAAATATTCATACATTGACCTGGTATCCAACAATGGTAAATCGGTATTCCTGGCAAAACGGATCCTTTCACGACTTGGTCATATGATGTAATATCACATCCGCAGAGACGAGCTCATACCCAGGCATGTACTATTAACTAATAGAGCTTGTTGCTATACAATATTAGCATCTTTTGGAATTTTGGATCGCGGATCGTGCGCGTCCGTCGCGGCCAGCGCTAATTTCCTTAGGCCTTCTGTACTCAGCGTGCTCAACCACTGGACCATCAGACTGAAGGAGCTAATGTAGGCCAATAACTTCAGTGGCCAGTTGCAGGCCGTACCACACCGGCATAGACCTGATTCAACATTGATTGGCATGCTGGCACTTGTCAAGAGTCTATGGAATATAACGTCAAGCTGTGCCAGAGTCACTAGAGCCAGTACCTATATCAGTGTTCGAAAATCAGTCGCTGAATCTTTTCGAGAACAGCGCTTTTTGGTGCCACAAATGCGTTCAATGTCAATGTGTTAGCCGTTCTCCCTCACTGACACTGAGTAGACCTACCGCTTGGAAGCAACGACGCCGGTGGCGAAGACTCAGAAAAGACAAATAGTGTACATTGTATTTGTAGATTAACCTCCTGAAGGGTAGACTGCCAGAAAATAACAGCTGCACAGCTATAGCAACTATGCAGATCGACAGTTGGAGAACAGAACAGATTCCAAACTCAAAAAAGTCGACAATGATGTTCCCTTGAACTTGATGATAAAAACGTGCTAGCGACATGCCGCACTGTTCAAGGTGAGCTGGCAACCGGATGATATTGCACACAAACAGGGACTGATAGACTGATAGGGTTAGATGTCTACAAATCCCATATCCTTCCTAACCAAGCCATAGATCGTGGGAGTTTGCCAGTGATAGAGCGAGTGCCACCAACGTTGCCAGCACGAGGGCCTTGCGTGCCATATGCGTCATTGAGCCCTTCTTCTCGCTCCTTCTCGGATTGTTGCCAACTATTGTGCCATGAGCTCTGGCCGAAGTTTCTCAGAAATGCAGCAGTAAAAGTACTTCGTGACAACGAGCGCTAGCTAGGTTCTTATCATCGTGATCGGGAAAAACCGATCCGCTCATCAATATCCCACCGGTCATGCGATTACCTCCGAGGTACAGTAGCAGGCCACACGCGTGCTGGTGTAAGTTTAGTAGAAGGAGCCTCGGTTGCGTGCGAGACCACGTGCATACGTACATCACGCGCGAACGCACCTTCCTCAATTCATTCAGACAGAACATTCACATGTCTATGCCCGCCAAGCCTTCGCTTCAGTGAGTCAACAATTGCAAAGATATGTCGTCATCCACCAAAACGGATACTGTAGTTGGTCGTAATAATGATAAGGGGAACTTGCGAGTGATGTGCAACCCGCTGATGGCTCACCATTTTCCTCTTCTGGCAAAATCCTATCGGCGAGCACGCGCTCACCACTACCTGTTCACATGTAGTGCCATCATCAGAGGTGACAGCTACTACTGTCTTCAAGCCGCGGCCATCGTGCAAATGGCGCCCTCTACTTCTCGGCCGCGGGCTGCGCACGGCCGCATCGCATGTAAGTAGCTTCGTGTTCACGTGCGCGTTGCATGAAGCCCTGGCCGAACGGCTGACTGGCGCCGTGCAGACGACGACTTGGGGGTTTTGAGTGGCGACATTTGACATTCGAACACAAGGCTTGAAGGGTCTTCTGTCATGTCGCTCTACATCATGAACGTGCTACTTTAACGAGGTGTTCTTCTCAACTAGAGTATTATCCTGCTGTGCAACGTTTGGGACGTTTTGTGCCATCCGCTGTCCTCGTCAAGAAACCAGGTGAGCCCAACTAGATAGCTATTAATTAACTTGTAGTTTTCTTGGAGTGCTTTAGTCGACTGCTGACAATAATCCGATGCGCTTCTGAACCGGAAGTCAAGACATCTGCCGGAGATTTTAAGTTAAACGATCTTTTTTCTGCCACTCAGGCTACAGACCTTTCACGTGGAGCGACGTTCTTTTTCAACATGCGGTCACTAATCTTGTTAGCCGCGTTCGTGGCCTGTGCCACTGCGACATTTGTAAGTATTGTGGAAGCAGCTGGTGGAACTGAAAGTAGAATTTCGATAGGCAGACAGCTATAATCAGACGCGACGATGTTTCTGCTCAGAAATGATGTTTCACAAACGCAAGGCATACTGCGCGCCTTTCGTCTTTAAGTCAGTCTGAAGTCTATGTCGTTTCATTTTATGTTGCAGACTAAGGACTCTCACTTCATGCTGGGTCATATCCCGTTTGAGAAGCGTAAGTCAGATGGTTATTCCAAGAAATGATTTTGCATACAAACCACGCATGCGTATGAACAATCTCAAGATTCTGCCCCATGGGCACTGCCTCTTGGAAGGCTGTTCATGCACACACTTGATCAGTTGCTTCGGCTTATCGTTGACCCATATGACCTTGCTCTTGATCACCGCAGATCCGTGTGACTACGTGGAATGCAGCATGGAGGGCACAAGTTGTGAACTTGATGTCCGGCGAACAGGACGTGGACGATGCTACCCTCTGACAGGTGAGGCAAAGCAAACTTCTCATCACAACGATGAATACTGAAATACTTCAAGCATAACAACGCTCCTGCATCGCGTGTGCACACACATACACGCACGCACACACAAACACACGTATACGCCTGTCTGCTGAGTCTATGACGTTCATCTGTTCTTTTTTTCCTTTTTAATGCAGAGATTATCGCGAATTGCTCACGAGGCAGCTGCCCTATGACGCGACCTTGCACCAAAATCTATGATTATGAGACGAGGACATACCGCTATCACTGCATGTGCCGTAAAGAATGCCCGAGAGGAGGAATCCCGGTTTGTGCAGCAAATGGTCAGACATTCGAAAACCTTTGCCATCTGCACCGACAGTCTTGCGTTCAACAGCAATTCATCGAACCCTTATATATTGGACCATGTGAAGGTAATTAGCGCCACACTTGAAGCCTTAGCATAACCTCATCTACAAGCACTGCGCTTACAAGCAGGTGGCACCTGGTACATAAACAGCTTCTGATACGAAATAAAACCTTATTCATCTTTGAAAAAAAAGGATTTTAAAATGTCTGCTTACCTGTTTGTCCGTAGAAGAAAACCCTACGTGTGTGCCACGCATCACTGTGAGTCCACCGGTTGAAGAAGGAAGTACAACTAGGCTGTATTGTACTATTCCAAGCACCTGCGGAGGATGCAAAAACCTGGAGTGGTACAGGCTTAGGGCTGATCGTCATAAACCGCTGCGTGAAGAACGCCGTATGCGAGTGCACTGCAGGGACGGCGAGTCACAACTCATCATCCCATCGACGCGAAGCCGTGATGCCGGCACCTATGTTTGTCGAATGAGTGCCAGCAATGACATCGAACCCCAGGAAGTCTCTACTACAGTGGAAGTTCACAGTAAGTGTACACATGCAATCACTACCAAGTATCAGGTATTATACACTTTTCTTTAAAGTATCCAATTTCGATTAAAGCGACACCTCAAGCACTTGATTTCTGCTATTAGCACTTTTCAAGTCATGCACGATATCAGGATATAGGCAGCGCAACCAGCGCCGCGGCCCTATCGCCAAGACCCATCTCGAAGTATGTGAGATCGCAAAAAAAATCGGAAAGATCATTTCAATCGGCAAAGCGCGGAGGTGTCCCTTTAAGTAAAAAACGTTTGAGGTTTATCTTCCTTGTGGATTCAACGCTTTTCCTTGCTCTCTATTTTACAGGACCCGAAGAACTAATGTGCAGTGGAGCAAGTGGCAGCCAGGTAGAGGGAGCTCAGGGCGAGAACAGGGTGTGCCGTGACCAGACGATTGTCAACATGACCTTGCTCAATCCACGATACATGTTCAATATTACATTCTACAACATGACCCTGATCAATGTGACCTTTGCAAACAGCACCGCATACTCCACAACGGAATGCGGCCGCAACGTTGATGATCTCGCACAGCTCAACGGCTTCCGGTTTATCAACACAACCCTAATCAACACAACGTTTGTCAATATTACGGCCAGCTCACTGCTGTTTGCCAATGCGACAGTCGTCAACCAGACATACCTGGGCAGTGTCCTGTACAATATTACCTACCTCAACACCACAATCTACAACACCTCGGTGGTCAACAGTACTGCGCTCTCGCCAGTCTTGATCAACGTAACTGAGTACAACACAACCATCATCAACAGCACCATTTGCAACTCAACTACCTTTGGCCGAAATGCAACAAACTTCACAGCCATTAACACAACATACATTGGTGCCAACTACACCAATTCTCAGGTGAACAGCTCCTCATTCTTGAACACAACATTTGTGAACAGCAGCTTCACAAATTTTACCATGCTGAACACAACAAACATCAACATGACTTTTTCCAACCTGACCACTACAAACACAACTTTCTTCAATCTGACTTACATTAACTCTACAATCAGCAACTCCTCTGCCTACAACTTCACATTTGGCAACATCTCTGCTCTAAACCTTACCATGACAAACTTCTCTGTCATTGTTGGAAAAATCTACAATCTTACATTTGCCAATTCTAGTTTCTACAACCTGACGCATATAAATGTGACCATTGGAAACTACACCTTCATCAATGGCTCTGCTGTCAACTACACTTTGACCAATTCCACCGCTTCCAACTACACCTT
>JAOWAW010049233.1:0-17124 GCA_028565695.1 Nicola tetela | reverse complement strand
ACCCGGGATGCGGTCTTTTGAGCCCCCCCCCCCCCCCCATTGCAAACTTTGTTATTTTAGAGTCCCTAGTGGGTTAGCTGGGTGTTTAGGTTCACCTTGGTAAAAAAAAGTTTGTCGTTTTGCAGAAAGGAACAGCGTCACTGTGCAGAATTGGACTAACAAGCCACAAAGCGATCAATATTTATTGTCGAATACCAATATCTTACCGATTGTTCTGCCAACAGTGTTGATCGCTATTGTTCTCTTGAGTCTTATCATCTATCGTTGCAGATCAACAATCTTTGCTTTCGGTGGAGGATTAACTCGATGTCTCAAACCTGCAAATTGTTCCAACAATGGCAAGCAAACGAGTACTGCGGTCTCGTCCTCAGCCATCACGCCAACTCTGGAACAGAGAATTCCAATGGATAAGAATTCTGTTTACGGCCAGTTTCCTGCTACAGCTGACCAAACCCCTCTTGCTATTAGCATGGAGGAAAACGTCGCCTACGCTGTAATTCAGCCCTTACCTATCGGGTCATGCAGGGGAAACAAGCAGACGTAGCCATCCTCAGAATATTGGCGAAACAACTGCCCGTGGGTTGCGATGTATTCCGTTTTCAATTGGCTGTTTTCGTATTGGGTTCCCTTAAAGAGTTATGGCTTTAGTGAGTTTACACTCATTCTGAGTTCAAGGTTTTGCTAAATTTCATTTGTGACTTTATTAATGCACGCACTGTGCTGCAAACAAGCATACCAGGGAACAGGGGAACTCAGGTGGTTTAAAGTCATTTCCAAGGATCCCGGGCCGCGTATACTTTGTGTATATACGCGCGAATGCATTTATGTCTGCATACGCGTGCATCTATGCATGTAAACAACATTGCCATAATTGACCGTTATGGTATGTATCGAACAACAACTGTGAAACACAACAACAGCTGGTGATCATACGTGGTTCCTGCTTACTCCACTGTCACGTAACCAAATTAGATAAGGAAACATTTATAAAGAGATCTTTGTAAGAATCAGTTATGGTTTTCTGAAACTGAGACGCCCATCCATGGCCAAAGATGACCGATTTATGCGAAGAACTGCCAAAACTTCACCAGATTGAAATTTAAAAAAAGAAAAATTACGTAAAAATCTCCCCTACCGATGGTGCAAGCCAAGATGCGTAATACGTTTCAAAACCACAATGATATAAACATGTATTATTACAAACATCCTGATAATTGCTATGCTCAGGCTTCTTGTTTTTTCTTTTCGTCCTGTGTGAGACTTTGGTCGTCTTTATTGTGTCGCTTTGCAGAAACGAACAGCGTCACTGTCCAGAAGTGGACTACTGAGCCACAGGGCTCAAAGTGACCTGCACTTATCATCGAATATTAACATCTTACCTATTGTTCTTCCACCGGTGTTGATCGCTATTGTTCTCTTGAGTCTTATCATCTATCGTTGCAGATCAACAATCTTTGCTTTCGTTAGAGGATTAACTCGATGTTTCAAACCTGCAAATTGTTCCAACAATGGCAAGCAAACGAGTACTGCGATCTCACCCTCAGTCATCAAGCCAAATCTGGAAGAGAGCATTCCAATGGAAAAGAATCCTGTTTACGGTCTGGTTCCTGCTACAGCTGACCAAACTCCTCCAGCTATTAGCATAGGCAGAAATGTCGCCTACGCTGTAGTTCAGCCATTACCTATCGAGGCATGCAGCGAAAACAACCAGACATAGCCATTCTCAGAATATTGACGAAACAACCGCCCGTGGTCTGCGATGTATTCCATGTTAAATTGGCTTTTTTTCGCACTGTGTACCCTTCAGTAGTTATGGCTTTAGTGAATCTACACTCATTCTAAGTTCAAGTTTTTGCTAAATTTCACTTGCGACTTTGTTATTGCACGTACTGTGCTGCAAACAGCCCTACAGGGGAAAAGGCGAAGGATTTCCCATGTGATTTCTATATTGTTTTTTTTTCCTTTAAGAATTTCTCTGTATCTGCATTGTGTTTACGGGGGAGGGGGTGGAAAGAACTAGATAAAAAAGTCGTTGGAGAAACCGTCGAGGTCTGCTGCTATTATGCTTTCCGTTCTTCTCCGTTCCCAGCCCGTTTACCGGTCGACCGTGTCAGGCAGAAAGGTCGCCCCAAAATAACCGTAAGGCTGCGTTTACACGTAACCGGATACATCAGATATCCGCATGTTTTTCAGGACGGCTAGGATATCCGGATACGTGGAATGGCACGCGCGAAGTGAAAACGTTTTGATTATCCGGATGTTTTGGAAACGCTTTCAAAGGTGGAAATTTTAGGAAACAGTAATGAATATCCGGATGTTTTTAGCGTGTCGGCGGTCTATCCGGATGTTAATATTCGGTTGTTCCCATGGCGAAAAAATGGCGTTGCGAATGTTTAATTCTGATGTTTGCTCCTCAGAAATTCTCACAGTCCACACCGTTCATAATCTTCTCCGATATATAATCAACAACTGCATGAAGGAGAAGTTCGATTTAGTCTGCTTCCCACGGGAGTCTCTTTCCCCAAATCCTTCGATTTGCAGGCCTTTCCCATGCCTTTTCCACGTTCTTCCGTTGTTCCTCGTCACGTCTTGCTTGCCGAACAGACACCGCTGCGTCGCTTAACTTATGGTCACCAGTAGTTTCCCGATATGCCCATGAACTGTGGTTGGACACTGAATGATGGAAGAAGAAGAAGACCAACCGTTCGAAAGCCTGACAAAGGCAAAGTGAGCTCATGTTCAACGTTCGCGTCAAACACTATCATCAAATAACCACGCTAAGTTCGCACTTGGGCTGTATATGCATCCGGACGTTCTGGTCTGGTGTAAACGGTTAATAGCGGATAAGTCGGATACGTGTAAACGCAGGCTTAATGAAGTGGCCCACCATTCAGGGGTCGAGCAGATACCTTGCTGGCGAAAAGCAAATCTGGGCACTGGCGCCCCACATGTACAACCCTAGCGCTTCCTTCTCCTGTGGTGTTCAAAAACACATATTGATGGCCCGTCGGTAATTTTTTAAATCAACAATGAGATTGGCTCTCGTTTGCAGGACCAGCTCTAGGAGAGAAGGGCTGCAAAGAACACAAGCACGTCCATGAGACCTTAGCGAAACGAAGCCATTTTACTTTCAAATTAACATAATCTAATCTAGGCCACAAAAATAAAACCCAAATTATTTGCTGCTCTTTTCGGTGATGGTGACGTAGAGTATAGTCGACCTGTCGGAAATTACTGAATTTAACTGTGTCAGGCACTAATTAATATTAGCAATTCATCGTGCGTGTATCATTCCCAAATGCTAAAAAAGCGACTCATCTCTTATCACGGAATCCGACCATGGCTCTATGCCTTAGGTACATGCTCTGAACCACGATCGTGCGAGAGGCAGAGTTCTCTGATTTCAGGTGCCTTTGTTAATCGTATCCTAGCCGAGTCGTTGACGTCGTCAATTGCATATTCACCAACCATCACGGGTTCGGACACCAATTTGTTATCGGAAATAAACAGCTCTACAAGACCTATAAGGGAACGACATGACTGACTACAATGAAGCATTCTGCTTTCTCTGGAGCATTGTTGGTTAATGTGTCCAACCTAATTTACCAGCAGGGCTTATGAGGAATATTTGATGTTTTTGAGGCCTTTCGATGGATCGTTCGTCCGTCATCGGGAATTATCAACACATAAAATTGATTACAAAGGGAATAATTCACCGCCCTTCTGTGAGAGTGGTTATTGCGAATCCTTGAAAAGGATTTACATAGCGCGCTAGAGCCCTGAGTCTGCGCTCGTCTCAGATATTGTAAAACACGTCTTCATCTAGAATTATTACTCGGCATCTTACCGCCTTACTACATTTCCGACCCTATGGCCGTTTTAGTAACCAGAAAACATTAATTTTTAGCATACAACGATCGATAGTGAAACAGGACGATGAACAGCAGCCACATTGTTCACCATTTGTTAACAACGATGATGTGTGCGGTATCCCAGGGTTGCAATCGTATAGCTACCGTAGAGCACAGCGGCTTTGCACAGTTTCCTGAAGTTTCCCTTAGCAAGCAAACACCACGGGGAATCAGCCGCTTGGTAGAGGGGCTGGATCTTATAAAAGATACTGAGAAATGGCGGACGGTTCGGATCCCCAAGCTCCCGTTAAATGGATGAGGAATGTTATTCCCAGTGCCCTGTGCCGCTTTCAATTCATTTCGGGTAGCATGGAGCGAACAAAGATTTTGGGCGAGAAGTGACCTTGACTTTTCTAGGTCTTCTCGAGGACATTCGTGAAATATGTTTGTGCCTGACAACCGAGAGGGAAAACGCAGAAAAGGAACAAATAGAGGCAAGGCATCACGAGGAACGTTTCATGAGACGCATGAAGGACATGGGAGACCAACTGGGAAGAGCAGAGCAGTCACTGGAGACGGTGTCAAGTAAGTTGCAGCATGAGGAAGAGAAGTTGAACAAGTATGAGTCTTTGGCCTGTAGGGGGTCTTCCTCTGGGATTACCGTGCGAATGGGAACAAGAAACAACGATTGCAAGGAAACTCACCAACCACCATCAATGGGGGCCAATGTCACGGTGAAGACAAGGCAGAAAAGAACTCTAGCTCTAATTGGGCCAATGGAAGTGAAGAAGAAGAAGGATATAATCGTCTAGATCCTGAAAGTCAGCATGAGACCGAAACTCGTACGAGATCGCCACCAAAAGAAGAGTTCGAGCCAATTCCAGACGATGACGAGTCGTGGAAACTCGTTGCTGAAAAAAGGCCCGTGCCAGGAAAGCATTTGTCTATGTGGGAAACCTGGGCCCAAAAATCACAGATGAATATCTTGTCAAGTTTATCGCCCAGCCTTGGCCATCGCGGTACCACAGACGTACAATTCCCGTTTTTTTTCTGGGAAGGTAGAATCCGGAGAGAGGACAGTTGGTGCTCGTATCACCATCCCAGCTCAGACACTACCAATTCTCACTAATCGTACGTTCTGGCCGCGCCCGGTGTACGCGAGACCGTAGGTGTTCAGGTAGAGCAATGCTGCCACTGACAACAAAAACACTGCTTCTACTGGCAACTAAACCGTCCCAAGCCTATTAATATGACGTCTTCTAGAAGACCGAAACAACTGACGTTCCAAAAGTTTGGACGCGCTACATCGCCTTTGAACATATGCTCCTTCAATTCCAGATCAATCCGCAATAGAATACCGGAAATTTCCCATTTTATAGAAGTGAACAATATTCATGTTATGGCAGTCTCTGAAACGTGGCTTGGACCTGAAATCCCCAACTGTTCTGTCACATTACCCAACTTTCAGCCTCCATTCAGGAAAGACCGAAATAGCTTGGGAGGAGGCGTGTGCATATTTGTAGCTAGTGAACTTCCATGCCGATGCCGAGCAGACCTGGAAATGGATGGCATAGAGCTAATTTGGGTAGAAATACTTGGTGTCAGCAAACGCCCTATCTTAGTAGGCTACTGCTACCGCCCTCCAACTTCCTTGCGAACATTTTATGACCTGTTAGAAAAGAGCTGGCTTGGATAGAATAATCCAGTATGACTTTCTTCTCATCGGGGGCTTCAATGCAAAGCATGCTACCTGGTTTGAAGGTGATTGTACCAATCAAGATGGGAATTTAATGATGGATATATTGGAAAGCTTTAATCTCTCCCAACTCTGCTCTCAACCCACCCACTTAAATAATGACGGTTTCCTGGAAAGTCTCCTCAACCTTGCAATAACCAATGTGGCAGAAAACTTTAAGTCCTGCATGGTATCCCATCCGCTTAGTTCTTCTGATCACTTGCCCATGATATTGCAAAGTCTTTTCGAATGTTTTGTTCCTCAGAAATCTTAGTCACTATCTACCTCCTCTGAGAGGCCAATATGGCTTTTCAATAAGAAAGACTCGAATGCAATGCAGTGCGCATTCAAGCCTTCCATATGGAAAGAAGTATTCTTGATTGAAGACATTAACAAAGTGTGGGATCGTTGGAAAGATCAGTTTTTCAATGAGCTTGAAACATTTATTCCGCGTAAATCTCCAAATTTGAACGGATGGAAGAGCAATCCTGGATGGTTCAACAACAGTCTACGACGTCTAATCTGTAAAAAGAACTGGTCATACAAGCGTGCCTTGAGAATGAAATCTACCGAACATTGGCATCATTATTGCTCCATAAGAAATGAAACTACAAACGCCATCAAAGCAGCAAAATACCACTACAACAAAAAGAAAGCCTTGACTCTTACAAGTTCTGACTGCTCCATGAAAACCTGGTGAACAACAGCTCAAGACTTGTGTGGATTGCCGAGGTTTCAAACCATTCCATACCCCCTCTTCTGAACACAACCACTGACGAATTCGACAGTAATAATCATCTCAAAGCCGATTTATTGAATGATGTCTTCATTAATCAAAATACTTCCCTGAACCCAATGTCTTTCCCCTCTGGTCCAATCCCAACAAACTCTGTATTCTCGATCAGCAGTGTACTTACAAGTGATGTTGCTGCAGTGGTTGCCCAATTGCCCACCAATGTATCATCTGGGAAGATGAAATATCATATCGACTTCTCAAGGAGGCAGGTTCTGGAGTGATAATTCCACTAACTACCCTCTATAATCGATCACTGCAATCCAGTTTAGTACCAAGGGAATGGAAGACTGCTATTATATCACCTGTGTTTAAGGGAGGTCAAAAAGATCCCCACATACCATCCAACTACCGCCCCATCACCCTGACATCATGTGTTGCAAGGGTTCTGGAGAAACTAATCAATAAACAGCTTCTTGACTACCTGACCAAAAATCAACTAATCTGCAAGCAACAGTCTGGCTTCCTTCCGGGGCACTCAACGGTCACGCAATTATGCTACCTAGTGGACCAATGGCAAACAGCCGTGGACAACGGGGACGTCGTCAGTGCCGCGTTTCTTGACCTAAGCAAGGCCTATGACCGGGTCTCGATCCTGGCCTATAAGCTATCGAGTATCGGAACGTTGCCACAGGCAGTGAAATGGTTTTTATCATTTCTAACAGCAAGGGAACAGTGTGTCCAAGTTGTTGGCCTACGCTGCCCCTTTGATCGCGAATGGTAAGATCAGGAATCCCACAAGGGACGGTCCTCGGACCGATGCTCTTTTTAATCTTCATCAATGACCTCCCAAGCTGGTTCAAAAATAAAAGTTCGCTTTTCGCAGATGACACGACTGTCTACAGCATTGGATCTCATCAACACATCACCGCAGGAAAACTAAAAAACTCGGGTCTTAAAGATGCCTCCCAGCGGGCAACGGTGTGGGGAACGTTTTTTATTGCAGAAAAGAGCAACGTTCTCACTATTAAGTCACGGACAAAACAACGAGACCAATTCGAGGATGTAATGATGAACGATACGGTAATTCCCGAATCCAGCTCTCATCGGCACCTTGGGCTATTAATTAATGGAGACCTCACCTGGAGAGACCACATCAATGCTGTCTACTCCAAGTGTGCAGGGCATATTGGTATCCTGAAGAGGTTGAGAGGCAAAATAAGCAAGGAAGTCATATGCGGAATTTACCTTGGTTTTGTTTGACCAATGTTGGAATATTCTTGCACGGTGTGGAGTGGTGGTAACACATCCAAGCTAACGCAGCTCCAGAACAAGTTCTGCAATTTCCACCAAATTCATTTGCCACCATTACCGCAATGCTTCCACTATCACACACTCGTCCTCTTCTTTAAAGTACATCACTGCATACCTTTCTTCTCTCTTACCTCCAACTTTATAGGAATCATCAAAATACAACTTAAGAAAGAAAGTATATCCGATCCCTCGAGTGAAGAAGATGTCATTTCTCTCCAGTTTTTTCCCTCGAGCCATCGAACTGTGGAACAACCTTTTGTCAAGAATACAACTCTCTCCCTCCCTGTACGTGTTCAAGGCACGACTAAGACAATACTACAACGTCTGCTTAGCCACCCTTTTTCACAATTTTGATTGTCTTCTTCTCATGTTCTTAGTGTTTTTGTTTGATTTCTTAAATTCTCCTTTCCGCTCCCTTCACTTTTCCTTCGTGTCTTTCCTTGCCCTTTCTCCACATGTTCTCTTTCCCCGCCTTCTTCTTTCTCTTTCTTCTCTTTAGGAGAGTAATCTGATAAGTATCTTGGATACTTTCTCCGCAATCCTACTAAAAGAAATACGATACAATACAATACAATACAATGAAACGACCTTGTAGTCGCTATACCGTATTATTATTATAGCAGTCCATGCAGCAGCGTCTACTCTACATGTAGACGTACATGTCTACCACCTACCGCGCATACCGTAGTATACACCGTGCAGCTCACCGGTCATGTACATGTAGAGTCTAGAGACTGTAGCTACTTTAGCAGACTGGTTTCACTCGTGTCTACAATGTAGGTCTGTCTATGGCGTTACCACTGTGTTGCCAGAGCGCAGTAACCTGCACTTGATCATGACGTCCACTTGACGTGCGTCACGTGTTGGGCCATGGGAATCACAAGCAGTCTGTGGGCACGGACTGAAGCCGGTTGCTGGGGTTGGCGTATTTGTATTGTTATGCACAATCACCTGCTGAGCACGAGTAGCGATCACCTCAGCAGCAGGCGTCGTCGACGCGACATAGCCTTGCGATCTATTACATCTGACCATCTAATCCTCCTATTCCATCCTCCTCATATGTTTGTTGCGATCTGTTGAGGCTTGGAAAATCACGCTCAGTTCGAAACCTATCAGTTCCACATTTTGGGCGCTTTCAAGTTCGTGATTGCTTTCTGCCATGGCCACGAAGCGGAGAGAATCGGCTACAGACAGTGAAGCGAAGAAGAAGCCTGTCAGGGCATGGTGTGATGGTTGGTGAGTATATGTTTCTAAAAGTGCCGGGCGTTTGCTCTGGAACTGAACACAACTTTGTAGCTTGGTTGAACTGAAACTTAGATGGCTGTTTGCTTAGCTTCGATATGGTACATTTTGGACACGCAAACTTCCTGCGTCAGGTGGGTAAATATTGGCAGATATCGCTAGACTGTGTTTTACCATTAAACAGGTGTATGTTCTCCTTCTCTTGCCGTTCCCTCCTTTTCCTTCACCGGTCATGATCAGGCGTCAAAGAAGGCAGACGAGCTGTATGTCGGCGTTCACACAGATGGTACGTAATCTTCAAACGCAAAGATGATTGAGAACAATGCAGTTGAATTCTCTCTCTGGTCCTTCAGTCAGCAGTTAATGCTGTTCCTTTATCTTCAAACTTTTTGTTGGCGCTTGGGAAAATCAGCTAAGAATGATCAAATGGTTTCACATAGCTCTGGCAATTTACGTTCGGCTAAAGCAGTAAGAAAAAAAAACGTTGAGAATAAATAAACTGTTGTAAGCAACACCAGTGTAGCACTTTGCTGTCAAATTTTATGAGAAGAAGACTCTGATATTCTAATTTATTAATGATTCATCACCACATTGCCAGACTTAGAGAAGTCTTGTACACAGCATGCTCTTCTCTGGACAGGATTTTGGGGTGGTGGACCGTGGGTCACTAAAGGGACTTCATGAGTACATGTATTCTGCAATTTGGGCACATGCTGTTGCAAAGAGACCTTGAAGTTGTACACACGTTTTTTAAGACACAATGATCTATTCATAATTGCATTTAGGATTTGTTATAGGTATTACAGGTGCTATGTCGTCAGTCTCACCTTTTTACAGGTGTTGCTTGTATCGCCTTATGTGTTGATGTTTGGGTATTTCAGTAGAGCACAGCTCTCTGTTCTTGTGTCTTGTTGCATTGACTTTGAGTATATAACATGGTGTCAGAAGTGGCCGAGCCACTCTAGAACAACGATGACTAGTTCACCACAGCATGTTTCAGGCCCAGTCCAAGGAAGCATCTCGTCCCAGTCTGGGACGGTACCGTTGCCTCCACCCTTGAGTTTACCCCAAGGTGCATCGGCTGCAGCAGCGTGGAGAAAGTGGAAGCAGATATGGGATGCATTTGCTGTACTGACAGACTTGAGCAACAAACCAGCGGAATACCAAGCGAGTATGCTAATAACGTGCGCCGGAAGTGAGGCTCTATCGGGGATAAATTCGCTGCCCTACGCCCAGCCTGAAGATAGAAAGGATGCAGATAAGATTCTGGAGCTGTTAGAGAGACACTGTGTTGGCACAGAGAGCATAGCTTACGAGCGATTCAGGTTTTACACACGTAGCCAGGCCAACGGAGA
Organism: Nicola tetela; assembly: GCA_028565695.1. Lineage (NCBI taxonomy): Eukaryota > Metazoa > Porifera > Calcarea > Clathrinida > Clathrinidae > Nicola > Nicola tetela. The sequence continues at coordinate 6,894 of JAOWAW010049233.1, read as the reverse complement.
GAGCATAGACAGATTTGTAACCGACCTACGAACAATGGCAGCCACTTGCCAGTTCCAGGAGAGCAGAACGGACCTCACAGAACAAATGGTACACAACCGCATTATTTGTGGTATCCAGGATGAAGCCCTATGAAGATGCCTTCTCATGAAGGGCAAGGTGACATTGGATGAGTGTCTTAGAGATTGTCATGCTGCAGAGGCTACGGCGGTGGAAGCTCATGCCATGCAAAGGCGGATGGGGAATGAATCAGAACAAGAAAAAGATCAAAGTGTTTTTATGACAGATAGATGAAAATTGCTGAGGCTGAACAATGCTGGAGTGGTCGGTAAGTTTGGCCTATCAGTTGTTCATGACTGTGTGTACTGTGGCTGAGATCATCCGATGGGCTTGTGAAACTGCCCAGCATACAGAAAGACATGCAAGTGCTGCAGCAGGGCTAACCATTTTTAAAGCAAGTGTCAAGCGAGCAGTTCCAATGGGACAAGTAGTGGACAAGTCAACCTAGTCATGCAGGGCGATGACCTAGCAACCCTTCCTTTCCGGCTAGGACAGGATGAATTACTCACTATTGAAGATGCAACAGAAGATGTGTCAGTAATCTGGCAAAGTGCAGAGCTGAAGAATCAAAGGAAGATTTTGACTAGGTTACAGCTGCCAGGGTCAGAAAGGCTGGTAATGTTTCAGGTGGACACAGGCACCACCTGCAATGTGCTCAGATCACAGGATCTACCTTAAGACATCACCCTTGAGCCACAGCAATGGTCACTCTTGTCATTTTTTAACGAAACACAGGAAACGTCGCTTGGTACATGCAAGATCAAACTCATTAATCCAGCTAATGGCAAAACGCACGTGCAACAATTTCAGGTTGTGGATGTTGGAAGCCTATCCTTACTGGGAGCGCAGGCAGCTCAGGAAATGGAGCCGGTGGTAGTGAACCAGGATATCTATTTATGGCAGAAGACAGAGCCGGTCCGGACAAAGGACTGTCACGTGCCGACCTGATATCTTGATTTCCAAGAGTTTTTAAATGGGAGTTTGGGGGTTTGGAAGGTGACCTACAGCTTGACCTAGACCCACTAATTCAGCCTGTTCAGGTGCCAGCCAGACGGGCACCTGTGTCAATTAAAGACAGCTTGAAAGCAGAGCTTGACAGACTAGAGCAACTGGGTGTCATATTGCAAGTTGCTGAGCTGACAAACTGGATGTTGGGGCTGGTTGTGGTGCACAAGTCAAATGGCAGTTTGTGCATATGTATAGACCCACAGCAGTTAAACAAAGCACTCAAGAGAAGAATATACCAAGTGCCAACTGTGGAAGAGCTCTTGCCAGAAATCACACCAGCAAGAGTCTTCAGCAAGTATGATGTCAAAAGCAGATTTTGGCACATTCGCCTCGACAGGGAGTCTAGCCAGCTAACTATTGTCACCTCGCCATTTGGGTGATACAAATGGAACAGGATGCCTTTTGGCACAAAACCTGTGCCAGAGATCTTTCAGCGCAGCTTGGACCAAACGTTATCAGGACTACCAGGAGTACCGAACATGCACAATGATATTTTAATCTTTGGTGAGGGCAACACCCTGGAAGAAGCTATAGTGGATCATGACACATGAATGTTGGCCTTATTACAATGATGCAAGGAGAAAAACATTGTTTTGAACAGCTTAGCAGAAAAATTCGTCTTCAAGATGTTGGAACTTCTCTTTATGGGGCACGTTTTATGGCTGACGGCTTAAAAATTGACAAATGCAAAGTTGAAGCACTAGAACACATGCCTAGCCCTGGTGATGTTGCAGGAATGGGGTGGTTTCTCAGTTAGCAAATTACATAGCCAAGTTTGTACCAAGGTTGTCCAACATGGCAGTGCCATTGCAAGATTTAACATGTGAAGGAGTTCAGTGGAACTGACTAAGGAACATGAGGCGGCGGAGCAGGACATCAAGACTGCTATAAGGAAAGCTGGAGTTTTGAAGTATTTTGATCCAAAGAAACCATGTGTACTGCAATGTGATGCGTCGTCAACAGGGTTAGGTGCAGTGTTACTGCAGCAGGACCAACCTGTAGCCTTTGCAAGCAGAGCACTGATCAAAACGGAATGTAATTATTGTCAACTGGAAAAAGAAATGTTGGCTTTAGTCTTTGCGGTCAACCAGTATCACCAATACATCTATGGCTTGAGTGTTTTGGTTGAGACAGACCACCAGCCCTTAGAAGTGATTTGGAAGAAGCCATTGGCACAAACCCCAAGGCGCCTTCAAAGGATGATGCTGGAACTGCAGGGGTACAATTTGAAAGTGCAGTACAGGCAAGGAGTCGAATTATATCTTGCAGATACATTATCTCAGGCGTACCTTCCTCTGAAGAACTCGTCAGTCACACCTGAATGTGATACATCAGAGCAGATTTGTCAGTGTGAACTGGAGCATGCAATTGAAGCAATGAATGTAATGGATGAGGTCTTATGGTATCTCAGATCAAAGACTGCACAAAATAGCAAGCAAGACGGAAACTGACCCAGTGATGCGGCAACTGGTCAAAATGATACGAACTGGATGGCCGTGGACTTGGGGTGAAGTGCCAATGCAAATTAAACCATATTTTGACAGTAGAGACGAACTTGTGATCTGTGACAGCATTGTGTTAAAGGGAAGTCGATGCATTATTCCAGAGGGCCTTAGGCCAGCAATTGTTCAATGACTACACCAAGCACATCTGGGGGTCACAGGTACCTTGAAGAGGGCACATGAGTCAGTGTATTGGCCTGGAATAAACAGCCAATTGCAAGATTTCATTCTATGATGTGACATGTGCAGGGCAGTGAAAGTTAAAGCCCAACAAAAAGAACCAGTCTTACCACATGACAGACCTCCAAGGGCTTGGGCAAAAGTTGGGGTAGATTTGTTCATGATTGACCGCATGAACTTTCTTATTACTGTGGACTATTGGTTGAACTTTTTGGAGATAGATCAGCTGAAATCAACTGGTGCAGCGGCCATAGTGAAGTGTCTGAAGCATCATTTTGCCAGGTTCGGTGTTCCTGATGAGGTAATATCAGATAATGGGCTGCAATTTACATTGTCAACATTTGCAGACTGCTCAAACATGGATGTTCCAACATACAACTACAAGTCCTTACCAGCCACAATCTAATGGAATGGTTGAAAGTGCAGTGAAGATAGCCAAAACGCTTATCCAAACAACTTTGCACTCAGGAGAGGACATACAGCTCTCTATCCTGAACTTCAGGAGCACCCCGTCTCAAGGGATGTCAACTAGCCCGGCACAATGCCTGTTGAACAGGAGAACAAAGACATGCATTCCAACAACAGCTGATCTGTTAGAGCCTGTTGTGACACTCGAAACAGATGCAGAAGATCGCAGCATATTAACAGAGCAACAACGATGCTACTATGATAGAGGAGCCATGCATCTTCTACCTGTAGCAGTCAGAGACAATGTCTGGATACATCCAGATACGCTGAGGGGAGAAGCCAATGTGGAAGATTGAGTATGTAAGGAGAGGGAGGAGCCATGATCGTTTAATGTTAAATTACAGTCAGGAAGTGTTATCGGGAGGAATTGAGGAGAACTGTCAGTGGCAGCCGAAAAGCATGAGGCGAACACACCTGTGGTAGGCACGGAGAAAAGAATGGAAGGAGAGCCCCTTGAGACCAGAACTAGATCAGGAAGATTAGTCAAACCACCAGGATATCTAGCTGATTATGACTGTGCTAATGTTGGAAACATTGTGTTCTGTTAAGCCTAAACAATTGTCTTTGTCAAAGGGGGATGTTATAGGTGTTATAGGTGCTACGTCGTCAGTCTCGCCTTTTCACAGGTGTTGTTTGTATCACCTTATGTGTTGACATTTGGGTATTTCAGTAGAGCACAGCTCTCTGTTCTTGTGTCTTGTTGCATTGACTTTGAGCATATAACAAAATTAACAAAGAGAAGAAAATGTCCATAGCATGAATGAAAAAAGGGGAAATGTTGTATTGTCCTTCTTTTGACTGAGGATTAATTTTCCAGCAGTGCTGATTTGTTTGGAACAACCACAGGTGGTATTCTTGGAATAGACCAGTGGTTGAGTCTAAGGATCTGCCTGCTGTAAGGGTTGAACAAGTTCATATCCACACGTTGAAACTCATACAGGCTTGTGTGTCAGTCCAAAAAGAATACTAGTTCTGAAACTGGAAAACAGGGCAATCTGTAGCAGCCAATGTGTGCACATGCATTACCTACTGTATGTTGTTCGACGATGATTTCAGCAATTCTTTTTGCAGCATGGATGAGTTACTGCTTCTTCCTTGTCACTTTCTGTCTCTCTTTTTCTCTGCCAATTCCAACCCATCGTAAATGTTGCCTGCATGTGGGTAGATAAACCCATTGATCAACTAACTATCCCCGTTTTAATAGTTTGACTGGCAAGCACTTGCAGGACCTCCATGGCAAGTAAAACTGCTTCGTCAGTAATATTAGGGCCAGGAAAATTTAGACTTTTTTATGATGCTATTGCATGGGTTCATTTGTTTGTTCATGCTTGCACAGTAGATGCATTGCTTGTATGCTATCTTGTTATTGATGCCTTGGCCTGACTACCAATACTTTTTGTATGAGAATGTAACATTATGCTAGCTTATGGGGTGTGTTCCCACAAATACTGTGGTGGGACAACGAAGCACTTTTGTTTATAGATCCATAGATACAAGTATGCATAGTAGTCAAGGGGTTAAAACCATTTTTATAAAGCTGTGTTGGCTGTGTGGAAGCTGCTGTGCTTAGCAGTATATGTTTTTCTGCTTTAGAGGAAATTATTCATAACAAAGGACCACCAGTGATGACTTTGGAAGAAAGGTTCGTTTTCAGATGGTAGTAAATAGCCTGAATTAGCTCGGGCAGTTGTGAAGTCTCTGCAGGACATGTTTGTAGTTTGACCTTTAGGCCAGCTTTACTGTGATGGTGCAGCTATTGGGTTGAGCCTTCCTTGCCAGTCACATGTTTGATTTGTAGAGCAAAGGGTATGCTCAGTCACTAGTTTTAGTACCAGGTGGATCACACAAAGAGAAGCATGGGTAGAAGCATACTCTCAGGTGGCAATATGACTTTGTGGCTGTTCTGAGAATTATTTTTGTTATATCAACATCTGATTGCTTGTCTTGTGAATTTCGTAAACTTGCAATTGTGCTTGCTCAGTGGCATGAAGTGCTTTCAAGAGAGGTAAAGAAAGTGGATGAGCTAGCTGCTTGTTTTGGTGTACATGTAGGTGTTCAGGTAAAGCTCAGTGATGGCATTTTGAAATGCCAATGTGTGTGTGTGTGTTCCTAGGGATGCTCTGTTCTGCTGTGCTCATTCGTGAGCTGAAATAATCTTACACAATTCGATTGCATGCATTCTGTAAGTTTAGTCTGTTGGAAGTGGTGTTATGATAAGGAATGTTGGTGTTTCCATGCAGAACCACCATGGTGGAGGCAGTCAAGTGGGTCACTAAGGTATGCATACCTTTGTTGTTTGAAGCTGGTGGTTGCTAGTCATTAGAAGGTTTCTCTGCATGTTTAGGAGTATAGACACCCCTTTTAGTGTTTTTGTTACTGAGGGTGGATGGCTAAAATTTGTTTGATCTGTTGTGTAGGTTGTGCCCGGTGCTCCGTACATCACCGAACTTGATGTGATGGACGAATACGGCTGTGATTTTTGTGTTCATGGAGGTAAGCATATTTTACATGACCTGTTATCTCGATTTCCTCTTTGGCTGCTTGAACTTGCTTCCACTCTGAGTTGGTTCATGGCAGCCAGGGGACTTACGTTTTTGTTTTGCATGGACACAATATTCACTCTAGCATTCAGCCTTGTATTTACTGGTACATGTATATGATCTTGTATACACATGCACAGTCTGGCACAGATACACCCACACACACACACACACACACACACACACACATACGCACGCACGCACGCGCAACAAGTGGCGCAGGCGCATGGAACCCTCGCAGGCCCTTCCTAGGTATTGTAGACACACGCGAGGAAACGTTGACAACGTGGCCAAAAAGCAGTATCGATGTTAGAATCATTAGTCTACGGGAAACATGAATACGGAATGTAGATCTACGTATACAACAGATCTACTGGCATGCATTGCCCCCAGATCCCTCTGCAATGTCTCAATTCTAGTAATACTACACGTACTAAGTAGTACGTTTGTGCCAAGAGCGTACGCCGTACAACCCTGTGCGGTTTTGGCAGGAAGCCATTCTTTCGAAGAAGAAAGCACCACCAACTGTAAAGGACGGCTGAGCGAAGAACAACCCTTCCTCACACCCCGGCCCCAAAACTTCATACTTTTATCGGATAAGTATATGCCGGTATTTTGTCAAAACACCACACTTCACCAGCACAAATATAAATTTGTTTGGCGACGTTTCGGTCGGTCAGTTCCGATCTTCGGCAGGCAAATGTAACTCTTCGACGATTCACGCAAACGATGATAGCGATTCGCTCGTTATCGACTGGTGAGTTGCCCGGCCCAAATTCTATCGTAGTATCGACAGATGTATCAATTGACGCAGCAGCTCGGTCATGACATGTACATCAATATGTACATCGTGTTTTCGAAGAAGAAAGCACCACCATTGTAAAGAACGGCTGTAGCGAAGGACAACCCTTCCTCACTCCGCGGCCCAAAAACTTAATACTTTTATCGGATAAGCATATTACACCGGTATTTTGCCAAAGCATCACTCTTCATCAGCTCAAATTAATGTGTTTGACGACGTTTCGGTCGGTCAGCTCCAATCCACGTCAGGCGAACTTGACAACCCTTCGACGATTCATGCAAACGATGATATCGATTCGCTCGTCATCGGTTGGTGAGTTGCCCGGCCCAACCTCGA
>JAOWAW010049122.1:0-17127 GCA_028565695.1 Nicola tetela | reverse complement strand
GTAATTGACTATATTCATTGCTCTTCTTGTGTGATGAGTAATTGACTGTATTCATTGCTCTTCTTGTGTGATGAGTAATTGACTATATTCATTGCTCTTCTTGTGTGATAAGTAATTGACTATATTCATTGCTCTTCTTGTGTGATAAGTAATTGACTGCATTCATTGTTCTTCTGTGTGATAAGTAATTGACTGTATTCATTGCTCTTCTGTGTAATTGGTAGTTGACTGTGTGTAGAAAATGATTGTGTTGTTATTTCTGTAATTTGTATTCAGCCACCTTAAATGGTCTTAGTGCGCTATATATGTCATGGTGGCATTCTTGATTGATCTGATTAATCTTTTCGATTTCTCTCCACGTGTTGCCTTTTTTTCTCCTATTGATCATGATGTGATTGTTGGAAACTGATTCTCTTGCCTCACACCACAGGTCCTATGTCAACTATCAGTGCATGCCCCTTCTTAGTTACTACAGTATAAGACAGTTCTGAAGATGAAAATTTGCATGGTCCTTCGAGCCGGATGTATGGGCTGAGACTCATATTATGGATCTGAAAAGATTGATAGGTCTTTGTGCCAGCCACAGAGGGGCAGTAACCCATCTGCTCGAGTATTCCGAAGAACTGATCACGTCCAATGGGGACGGGAAAAACAGGATTGCTTTGGAGTTGAAGTGTAGTTCGCTAGACAAAAACTCACCTTACTAATGCAATTGAATGGAGAGATACTGGATCAAGTACTAGATGAAGACACAACCAAAGAAATTGAAATTGCAGATAAAATTGAACAAAATTTACGACTCCGGATTGCCGAAATTTCAGTGGAGCTGGGTGGGAAGGACAGAGCAGGTTCGCATGCTGGAGCAATGCTCAGAGACGACATAAACAGTACTGACTTGGACTTAGTGACCAGTCTGAGGGCAGCAAGCTAGACTGCGACTTTCTTCAATGCCCCAAGATAGCACTACAGGGAATGATGAGTCACACATATGGCAGCCTCCTTCTCTCACACTCATGGATGAACTGACAAGGACACTCTCAATGCAGAGTGGGTCACACCTGGCAAACAACACAGGTGAAGATGAGCATTGAAATGATCACGATGGAGTCAGACGGTCGCTCACCACCGACTATACCGATGTGACAGACAACGGCAGTGAATCAGAGAATCACAGGACACCATTGTCTAGTTGAACACCATCCAACCAATGGCACGTGAGGTTGCCAGAGTTGAAGGTCGAAAAATTTGACGAAGCAATAGGGAAGTGGACATTGTTTTGGGACCAATTTGAGGTGTCTGTTCACACAGACAATGAGCTTGCTGACGTGGATAAATTCAGCTACTTAAAATCATTTCTTTCTAGAGAAGCTGAACAGGTGATTGAGGGATTGTCACTCACAGGAGCAAATTATCAAGTCGCTTTGGATCTCCTGAAAGGGAGATTTGGCAACAAGTAAGCCATTATCTCCCAGCATATGGATGCACTGCTGAATTTAGGGGCAATACTGTTGATGGATGATATTGCAGCCTTGGGATGCATGTTCGATGTGGTGGAATCACACACACAAAGTCTGGAAGTACTGGGGATTGCTGCAGAAATGTATGGAACGTTCTTGGCCTGATTGTCATGAACAAACTGCCTGCAGAACTACGACTTATCATCAGTTGGAAAGTGCGAGGTGGAGATAAATAAATGCAAGTCCGGAAGATTTTGGGAGCCTTTGGAAAGGAGCTAAAGGCTTGAGAGAGAGCTGCGCGCACAGGTGGCTCTAGAACTGATTCTGAAGCAAAAGGGGGAGGAGAGACAAGCACTCCACAGTGTAAGCTGCTGTCAACAGCCTCAGCTCTTCATGCTCAGACTTTACGCAATTGAAATGAACCGTGTGTTTTCTGTTCACAGCGTCACACACCCTACACATGTAGGGTTGTAACGAATCCAGGTGCAAGACAACAGAAGCTCAGTAACCCCAGTCAAGGCTTCATCTGCTTAAAACACAATCATCTTGCCAAGGATCATTCCTTGGGGTGGGCAGGTGAAATTTGTCAAGGTTGTCATCACCAAACATTGTGTATGAGTTTGGGAAAATCATCCACAGATGCTAATGAAACAAAAAATCAGGACACTCAATCTAATGAAGCACATGCTTGTTTAAACAACAGCAGCTGGTCAACAGTGTTCTTGCATATGGCAACAGCCAAATTGTATACAGAAGGGAACGAAACAGTGTGAGCAAGGTTCCTGTTTGATGGGGAGAGTTAGTACACTTACATCACCGAGCAACTGCGAGACAGGGTTCAGTTGCAAACTATTAAGCAGAAGAGCATTTCCATTCGTGGCTTTGGTTTGGATGGCATAGAGCAACCACGGCTCACAGATAAGGTTCCGATCCGCCTACAAGTCAGAGGAGGGGATGTCAAGGTAGTAGCTCATGTCCTGTCGATAATCTGTGAGCCACTTCAGCAACAGTTTGTGAGGCAAGCAAAGGTTGATTATGACCACCTCAAAGGTCTATATCTTGCTGACTATATTGATTGACGTCATGGCTCTCAAATTGGTATGCTGATTGGAGCTGGTTTTTACTGGAACTTTGTCACTGGAGAGATATTGCAAGGCAAGGAGGGACCCATAGCAGTCAACACCTGTCTCGGATGGGTCCTCTCAGGAGAAGGCATGGCGTGACAAGGAGTTTTTACAAGCCAAAACAGCAACATTCTCACCACTCATGTATTACGCTGCAGTCAGGTGATGTCCTCTATAGGACCTGTTATGAATGATCATTTGGATCAGGAAGTTGCAAGATTTTGGGAGCTGGAATCACTTGGAATCCACCTGAAGGCAGTCTATGAGACCTTTCAAGAGCACATCAAGTTTGGTGGTGGCCATTATGAGGTGCATCTCCCGTGTAGAGACGGCTATGCAATTTTGCTAGACAACTTTGAGTTCAGCAAGAGGCAGCTTAAGAGCTTGATGAAAGAGCTTGATTCAAATCAAACATTGTTGACAGAGTATGATGTCACTATCAAGAATCAAATTGAGAAGAGCATTGTGGAAGTTCTTCAGAATGAAGAACTGCCAAATGTCGGGCAAGTTCATTATCTTCCACACCATCCAATTGTCCAAGAAGACAAGGTCACCACAAAGGTGCAGGTGGTTTATGATGTGTTAGTATGCTGTCGTGGACTGTCCTTGAATGCTTGTCTGTATTCTGGCCCTCCTCTGACACAGAATGTATTGGATGTCTTGCTACAATTCAGGGTTCACTCCGTTGCCCTGATTAGCGACATCGAAAAGGCATTCCTGATGATATCAGTTTCACCTGAAGACCGTGATGTATTGAGATTCTTGTGGTGGGACGACACAATGTCGGAAGAGTGCAAGCTTATGATATTGGCATTTACAAGAGTGATGTTTGGCATGACATCTAGTCCATTTTTGTTGAATGCTACTATCAAGCAGCACACGGAGCAGTACAAGGAAGAAGATCCAGATTTTGTGTCTAAGTTCTTACAATCAATTTAAATTGATGGCCTCACCAGCGGAGCAGACTCTGTCCAAGAGGCGCACACGGTCTATGCCAAGTCAAAATATCACTTGGCGCAATGGGTGGCTTCAGTTTGAGGAAATTTGTGACAAATTCAAGTGAGTTGTGGCAGTACATCACAATCAGTGAAGGTACTACAGCAGGACAAGGAGGGGAGCAAAGCTATTGTAAGGAGATACTTGGATCAGAGATGAGTCACAATGAGACCAAGTATTAGGAGTCAGTTGGAATTTCATGGAAGATGTACTGAAATTTGATTTTTCCAATGTAGCACAACTGGCAGCTGAGGTCATCCCAACAAAACAGAGCATTGTGAGAATTACTGCCAAATTCTTTGACTCTTTGGGATTCATGTCACCTGTAACAATTGTTTAAACTGTTTGTTTAGCAGTTGTGCAAATGGTGACTTAGCTGGGACAAAGAAATATCAGGTGAATTTTGGAAATAGTGGACCAACCTAGTTGTATCACTTCAGCAAGGCACCAAGCATTACCATTCCAAGGCCTTATTTTGGACCCCGGGAGGCAGTAGGAGGAAGATTTCATTCCGACTGTGCAGGTTCAGCAATGTATTGCAGTCAGCCTATGCAGCTGTAATCTACCTAAGAGAGTCACCCCTGATGGAGTGACAACATCCTTTGTCACATAGAAAACAAGAGTCGCCCCTGTCAACGAACTAACAATTCCCCAACTGGAGTTGTTGGCAACAGTTATCCTAGCTTGACTGATGGATAGAGTGGTGCACACCTTAGAAACAGAGCTATACACATCGATGAGACAAGCTGCTGGACAGACTCATTGGTAGCCTAATACTGGATCACACAGCAATCTAAGATATGGAAACAAATTGTACAAAATCAAGTTGATGAAATCCACTCCTTGGTGGATGTGGATAGTTGGCATCATTGTCACAAAGTGGAGAATCCAGCAGATCTTCCATGCAGAGGTGTGGATGCAAGGGCACTGTCTACCTGTACTCTCTGAGTTGAGGGACCCTTCTGGTTGTCAGAACCGAACAAGCAACCATTCAGCATGGGCTTTATGCAAATGCAAGAGGAGTGCAAGCAGGAGCAAAGGGCAACGACACGCAGGTCTGTGCATGCAACAGCCATGATGTTAACAACATCTGGCCAAAGATCATCTGTTGGAAGCTCTATCGACTGCAAACGGATCAGCATGCTACACCAGCTTCTGCAAGTAACAGCATACACACTGAAATTCATCCAGATACTCTGCAGGAAACTGAATGGCATATCTGTTGGAAATGCCATAAAATTGCAAGACTTACAGTCAGCAGAGCTCCTTTGGATCAAGGACATCCAAGCTTCACTACAAGAATGTCCCAAATTTGAGCAATGGAAGAAACAACTGGGTCTCTTTGGCGACAATGGCATACTACGATGCGGAGGTCAGTTAGGTAATGCCTGTACTCAGTATGAGTCAAGACACCCAGCCCTGCTCACCCAGGAGCATTGTGTCACAATGTTGATTGTGAGAGACTGCCACCATCGTTTAAAGCATAAAGGCGTAAAGGAAACATTAACTGAACTGTGAAGCCAGTTCTGGATTGTGGCACCACTATCTTGTTCGTGAGCTGTCACGGCAATGCGTGAGTGGTGTGCAACTGTCACAGCTCTCGTCCATACAATCTACCTGAACCGCCACTACTTCTGAGTTTCCGTGTTAACAGAAACCCACCATTCAACACAACAGGTGTGGATTTTGCTGGACCTCTTTTTGCAAGACATACAGGATTGCCACAAATGTCAAAATGTTGGATATGCCTCTTCACATGTTGCACAAGAGTAATTCACCTCGAGAGGGTGATCGACCTAACAATGTTTAGCTTCATCAGGTCATTCAAGTGGTTTACATCTTGATGTGATACACCAAGATGAATGATTTCTGACAATGTTGCAACATTTAAGGTATCAGCAAAGGAGCTATGTCACATGGTAGAGTGGCAGTTCAACTCGCCCCAGTCCCCTTGGTGAGGAGGCTTTTTCAAAAGACTAGTTTGCACAGTGAAAGCTACTCTGCGGAAAACAATCGGGGTAGCAAAGCTCTCATCAGACAAGCTATCAACTTTGTTGCATGAAATTGAAGCAGTGATCAACTGCCATCCTCTAATGTATGTATATGTATGAGGTGAGGATTTGGACGGATGGCTTACACCTTCACATTTGCTTTATGGCAGGCGGCTAACAAATCCACAATCAGCAGCAACAGATTGTGATGTCAATGACCCAGACTACCACTTGGATGGTTTGGAGATGACCAGGAGATTGCATCATTTAGAAGGAATCATAAATCACTTTTGGAATAGATGGATGGGTGAATACCTTGCAGAACTGCATACTGCTCACTACTATCAAGCAAATGCCACCAACCGCTGGCAACATCACCAAGGATCAGTGGTGATAGTTGAAAATTCTTAGACTCCTAGAGGTCAATGGAAGCTTGCTAAGATAGCAAAACTTATTCATGGAACAGATGGCAAACTTCAAGGAGCAGTGTTGCAGGTGAAGGCCGGCAACCAGTCTTCATCTTTTGTACGCAGGTCAATCAGACATGTGTATCCATTGGAGGTGTACAGCATGGATAATAGCAATAATGATCTCACAGTCAGATTGCCACCTCCACTGAGGCAGGAAGTTCAAGAGTCTTCACTCAGTAAACAGCCACAGCACTTTGCAGCTCAGAGATTTGATGTTCTTCAACAAGAGTGACTACCACTACTTTGACACCATCTGGTGTAAAAGGACACATGCAGTCTGTAATAGTTCTAATTGTTCTCTTTCTTTTTCTTTCTTCCCTTCTCACTTCCACATCACAACTACTTGCTTCATGAAAAGTATTTTTGTTTTTTCACATGTGATGATTAATCAATCCCATTGATCAATGGGGGGAGTGTAGAAGATGATTGTGCTGTTATTTCTGTAATTTGTATTCAGCTGCCTTAAATGGTCCTAGCACGCTATATATGCCATGGTGGCACTCTTGATTAATCTGATTAATCTTTTCTAATTCTCTTCATGTGTTGCCTTTTCTTCTCCTATTGATCATGATGTGATTGTTGGAAACTGATTCTCTTGCCTCACACCAGGTCCTATGTCAATTATCAGTGCCCCTTCTTAGTTACTACAGTATAAGACAGTCCTGAAGATGAAAATTTACAGTATGCATTGCTCTTTTGTGTGATGGGTAATTGACTTTATGCATTGCTCTTCTGTGAGATGAGTAATTGACTGTATTCGTTGGTATTGTGTATGGGTGAGGAGTTTGAAGAGATTTCAATTTTCCTTGTGAGAGATATTGGAAGTGTATTACCGTGTTTCTTTAACGATGGAATAGTGTCTTCCAGTACTTGTTGGTTTGTGTGTACGATGCATTTGTATTGCGTGGGCATATTTTGCACTATGTTCATAGAATTAATATCTTTTTGTGTGAAATTTTAGGAGAATGAGACAGCACTTGATGTTGCTGCGACTGAAGCAAAGCGCCGTATTCTAAGGGTGAGTGATCTCCATTAGACTGTTTAAAACCAATACCAATGTTTGTTATGAAAGAAAGGAAAATCGTTGCACACATAACTTATTAGGGATGTACTGCTAGCCAAGGGAAGATGTTATCATGTACTATCAAGTGTTGTTGCTGTTGGTGGTATTATCACCTGCTAAAAGAAGTCTGTAGGTACCCAGCAGACTATGACCTGGGACAAGAGACCAATACCACAAAAGCCTGGCCCAGTACAAGTGCTTATAATGTACAGAATGAATACAGAATGAGCTTCGTTTTTCTGGTAATGTACTGAGGAAGATACATGAATACAATTGCATTTTGTATAGAGACAGACAACAGCAGTGTAATGAGCATTGTATGTGATTTTGGCAATGTAGTGATATTTGTATAATACACAGACATAATTGAAAAGTGATATTTTATGGGACATTGTAATGTACTGATATACAAAAACAACAAAGTGTGACAGTAGCATGAGAATCATATGTCTAATAGTTTAATGCATTGATCAAGACAAATAAAGCTGTAGTACAAGAGTGAGATAGCAATTGTATGTCATTGTGGTGTATTGGAAAATCCATCAGCCAGCTCATGCCAAAATGGTCTAAGTGTACTTGTTTGGCCAGATTTAATTCTTCATAGATATAGTTTACCATAACATCCAAGGACAGCAAAGAGAATTGGAGAAACTTAACCTATTGTCGTCACATGGCAATATTACTATGGGTGGATAACCACTTAGTGGCAAATTTGGTGCATGTGCATTGGCTTCAAAGTTTGCGTTGATCTGCCACAGCTTATGCAGGTGATAGGCCGCACAGGCCTAGAGTGTGTAGATTGTCGATCTGCCACTAAGTATGCAGGTGATAGGCCACACAGGCCTAGGACGTGTAGATTGTGGACTTGCCACAAACTATGCAGGTGACAGGCCGCACAGGCCTAGAGCGTGTAGATTGTTGCGTCATGTAGCGTAGCGCCGATTCAGCCTCACACAGAATGTTATCTTTAGCCAGTAATGTGCATGTGTACCAGCCACCCTGTGGTAGCATGAAGTGATGCGCAACATTTCCATATGGATTTGACAGTGAGATGAGCAGTGTATATCATAGCTATGTACCTAAATATTTATGGAGAGACAGAGTATAAGAGTGGTGTGAGTGTTAATTAAGTAGTGTTGTATGTCATGACAATGTACTGAGAAGATATAGTACTATAACAATACTATGTCGTTGCAGAATACTTGTGAGAACTTACAGAGAGACAAACTAAAACAGTAAGAGGTCACTGGCAGTATTTTTTCACAACAAATAGGTAACCAAGTAATTTATCAATAACAAACTCATTCTTTGGGTTTGTATTTTAGATTATCGAGGCAGACTACCTCCTGAAGGATGTGGTGAAAGGGAAGCCCAAGAAGGTCCGTGTCTCTGTCCTTGGAGATACAGCTGTTGGCAAAACAGAACTGGTCTCAACTTTGACATCACCTGACTTAAAGGACCACCAATCAGCACCATTAGAAGAAGAAAGTCCAGAGTGGTACGCTCAACGCACGCCAGGCATTGCTATCAGTCAACTTATCAGCAAGCTTGGTGCCATCCTACACTTTCTGGATTATGCTGGTCAGCCTGAATTTCTGGCAGCTCACAGCCCATTGATGGTGACAAGCTTTGGTCTCTACCTTCTTCTTCTCGACCTAGTCCGTGATCTCAAACAGATGCTGTGTTCTGCTCGCAAGTGGCTGCGGTTCATAATTGCCACACGTGACCCTAACCTTTCACTTGACAGCACACTCCCACGTCTTTTTGTTGTCTTCTCTCATGCTGACATGCTCTCTGCTGGGAAGTCAGTATCATTAGCAAAGCATGTCTACCGGCTCATCAAGAAAGAGTTCACAAAGTTCTTCACCTTCATGGAGGGCAGTCCGTTTGTAGTCAACTGCTGCGAGGAGTCACCAGAAACCCATCAGTTACTAGATGGTCTGTTTGCTGGGCATGAACAAGTCACTGAGGTAGGTGAGTGTTATAAATTAAATTACAGTGGTAACATGTATTCAGTCACAGGGTGTGGTGCTTGACTTTTCCAGTGATTTCATTGTGAAGGGATTCAAGGGCATCCCTGGTTAGCCTCACCAAATCAGTGGTGGATCCAGAGGGTGGGGGGAGGAGGTGCAATCCCCTCAAGACAGACCATGAATTTTCTCCTTTGTTTTGAAACCCGTTATGTCAAATTTCGACCTGGATTATGTAGCAGACAATGCGCCAGTGCACTAAATTGTATGTTGTAAACTGCCAAATATTCATCACACTAAATTTTCGCTATTTCTCAAAATGGACTGGCTTGCAACATTTTATTTTCGTGATTATAAGGTGCAACAGTGTGTCGTATACTAGTAGCACGCATATACGATGTGCAAAAATGCCAATCTCACGCAGTGCTTTTTGATATTCACGACTTTGTTGCTTTCACAAAAATCGCAAGCATTTCTACATTGTAAAAATTCGGCAGTTTACGGCAGGACAGTGTACCAGTACATGTATCTACCAGAGCAAACTGAGCTGTACATATGTGTCTTTCATGACCCCTGCCTTTTAGTGACCACCTGATCTCAGTACAATTGTATTGAAAATTCCCTGGATGTTATGACCACCTGCTGAACACTACCAGCAACTGCCATTTGGTGTGTCACAAGACCTTTTACATGGTTTTGATGGCCACTACAGCACGTGATGTGCACAGTCTGCAAGAACTAAGTACCATCTATCTTATAGTGGTTCTGTACATCAAGCTCACACTTAGTGAATCAGCACAGCAACAAACTCCCCTGCATTGGACTTTGTCCAAGGCAGATCATTGTCAAAGCTGCCTTTTAATATATCTGTACAGATGTGCAAGTTCACCCTGTGGATATCCGCTGTCCTCACCTGTTTTCCTGTGCACCGTATCCACTGCACAGAGAAATCATGATGTAGCAACCAAATCAGAGTTTTACTGCGTGCCGCCAAATGAAAAGTCAGATTTCCACAGCATGGTGAACAAGTCTTATCCAACTGAGATTTAAAAAATGGGAGTTTTAGGATGTGAGAGATCCTGACTGGGTAGTCATAACATGAAGGGGATTTCCCAGCACACCGGTCACAAGAAACTTTTTCATGAGACATTTCTGGCAGAACATCTCATGAAAAAGTTTCTTGTGACTGGTGTGTTGGGAAATTCTCTTCATGTAACAAGGGTTTTACCACCTTAAATTTCTAAAATTTTCTTGCAGGAGACTCCTTGACTCACCCCCCCATGCCCACCCAAAAAAACATACCTTGGCAAAGAGCTCGCCCTCTCCTCAGCCAATTCCTGATCTACCACTCCAAGTGTCTGCATTGAGTTAAGAGGACCATGCATGCTAGGAGAGTCATCACCAATCATTGTCCACTTTTGCACTTGCTGGAAGTGCACAATGGACTCAAAAACCTTCAGCTACCATTCACCTAGGGGGACCAAAATGTCAATCTAAACTGTATTATAATAAATCCTGGGCTAAGCTGAGGTTGTTGTGAACATAGGCTACAGCATAGGTGTGATTTCATAACAAGATGTACAGTGCATACAGATTATTTTGAGCAGAAGTTACAAAGCTTGCCATGTAGTCAGTTCTTTTGAGCTGGCAGGTTGGTTGAGCAGCAAAGAATGAAGGTATGAGCTAGAAAATTTAAACTCATCGTTGTCTGCTGGCCATCGGTGACTAGCTGTTCTTGGCCTTTCAGAAAGAATTTAATATACCATGATCAACACTTGTACTTTAGCCTTTGAACTGAGACCAGTTAAAGAGTGGTATGAGAGATGCTAATGTAATACAAAGCCAACACATGAATTGGTACTGACATGATATCATCTAATGGTTAGCAATTGATACTGGTGTGGTGCCTTCTGTCTGATGACTGGCATGATAGGTAGTAATTGATACTGGTATGATGTACACAATGTGATGACTAACATGATAGGGAGTAATTTATACTGGTATAATGCGTACAATGTAATGACTAACATGTTTGATAGTAATTGATACTGGTATTATGTATACAATGTGATGACTGACATGATAAATAGTAATTTATACTTGTATGATGTATACAATACGATGACTAACAGGATAGATACTGGTCAGCATGACTGATTGCAATTCCAGACTGGCATGATTGAAGACCAGCAGGATGGATATGATGTGAATACTGGCAGGTACCAACAAATGACTGAAGTCAGTTGTAAAACTGAAGTTAGGGGTAAAACTGAAGTCAGCAGTGAAACTGAAGTCAGTGGTAAAGAAAGAGAGTGGAGTAGTAGTCTTGACAAAACATTCTTGAACACATGTTTCAGGAAATGCCCCTTGAGCCTCGCATCAATGACAAGATCCGTCAAGCAATTGAAGACAACAAGCATTCTCTCTCAGAGTTGGTTTTAAGCCTGGACGAGTACCATCACTTCTTGGAGGTCAACATTTCACTTGAAAAGACAGAGGAGAATGCAAGAGAGCTACAGGGGTCTCTACAGCTGCTTGATCTCCAATTTGATGTGAGTTACTTGTTGGTGAAGGCCTAAGCTATAGTGTGTTGTAATCTAGTTGTTTATTTTAGGTTTTCAATCTGCCGCTCTCTCTCTCCCACCCTCTCCCTCCCTCTATCTCTTCCACTGTCTCGTTCTTTCTCTGCAAATCTACACCAGGAATTCTTGATGATCTCTTAGAGGATCATTCCTGTAGAATATGTATACCTTGTGATGTAGTTCTTGCTGGAGTCTGTTGTAAGTGCAACAGGGACATGGTGAGGTGGGTGGATGACAGGAGGTGTAGTAAGGTCAATCTTGATTGTGTGGAATCCTGGAAGATAGCCAAGACCAGTGAACAGGTTGGAGTATTGTGGAGAATAGCTTCTTGTGTGAGAGATGATTGCAGGGTGACTGTTGAGACGTGTTGGACAAGACCCATAGTTGAGCAGGCATAATGTCTGACAATCGAGGGAATGTCTTAATCAACCACTTAGAACAGCAGTTGGTAGGTACCAGTAAGAAGAAGGGCAAGTAAGCAAGGCTTGTTCTTTGGGATGGATGGTTTGGCCACCGAACGTTACTAAGCAAGCAGCGGAATACTTCATGGTCAAGTGTGGCAGAGCAAGCTTGTCATAACTAGCCTTGTTGAGGGTGTTTCAGTGCACTCTGGTGTCCAGTTGAAGGGTTACAGGTTGTCCATTGACTTGAAGAAGTGTTGTCCAGGCATTTGAAGACTGTGGCTGGTTTTGAAATCAGAGGTTTGCAGTGTATTGAGGTAGATGTCTTGGAATTCAGCAGGGTCATCCTGCATAAGTACATACACGAGTGCGCATGATGCAGTTTGAGCGTGGGACAAGATCAACGGCCAGTAGTGAAATGTTTCGCTTTCTGCACTCTGCATGTGCAAGTTATGCCTAAGGCAGGGCACTGCTGCATGCATCGAGTACGCCACAGTGGGCACATCACCAATCATGATCAGGGCAAGGAACAGAGTGTAGTGTTAAAGGTCGAGCTGGAGGCTGGTGTTGTCTGAATGGAGGTATGGATAGGGAACGATGTCCAGCAGCAAGCTGCGTGTGCAATCGAGTAGATGCTGCTGCAGCTGCTGGTTGTGTGGTCTGTGGTGATCACGATGCAAGCTTTTGAGTTCCAGTGGGGGTCATGGCATTGGCAATGCTGTAATAAGAGTGTCTTTGTCCATCGTTGCTCTGGCGTACACTGACTCCTTGAGTGAGCGAAACTGGTTGATGCTAGCTTTGTCAGCACGGCATGTCTCGAGAGCACCATTTAGGTCCAACTTGTCAGTTCAGAGAAGGCTCGAAGCTGATCCCCACAGATTCCACAAATGATGCACTTGCACATGAGACTGCTGTTTAGCTGGCCAAGCTCACACTGCTTGGCCTTCGTCCTGAGGTCAGTGACATACGCATCAATAGATTCTCCAGACATTGGTGGCAGGTGAAAAGTTGATGGTGGAAAAAGGTCAGGTTTTTCCAGCTCACAGTAAGCTTGGAACTTCTTCAACTTGGAGAGTTTGGCTCAGTCATCTGTGTCGTTAAACCTGAATGATTCAGAGAGGTGATAGGTATCGTCACTGATGACGTGGAGGAAGGTTGTGGCCTGAGCTTTGTTCAGTTTCTCCACGTTTCCGCTCACAATGAGAAATAAGTCGAAGTCAGCACTCCATCAACACCAGTTTTTGGCCAAGTTGCTGTCCAGGGACATACCCATAGAAGCCTTGAGTTGATCCATTCAGTAAAACACACTTGGATTTGTAAAGGACTCCACTTCTGACACCTTGTAAAGGATGTTCGTATTTGTCGAGAAAGCATTGCTGGCTGGGACACGTACTTGGACTCATGGGTCTAATTCTTTTATTGATAGTCTTGTAAGAAGAGTAAAGAGTTGTGCAAGGACAAGAACTGAGTGCAAGAACTATGAGCGAGTGACAAGGGAGAGCTGGTCTTATAGCCATAGTTGGATTATTCTCCAACAGGGTTTAACTCATTAAGAAACCTCTAATTGTCTGTGTCTGATCTTCTCTGAAGATATGTCTAATTTCCCAGTTGTGTCCTTGGCGTCAGCATTCATACTTGAAACTCAATTATGAACTACATTGCAATATCCTTTGATCTACCTATAATGTGTACTAGTACCTACTCTCATCCCCAGGTGCCTGATGGTCTGTGGAGGACCATTTGCATGCCTTAACTGCCTGAGATGTTTATGATCTACATCCTATTTTAATCTGCCAGAGGTGTTTATGGTCTACACCCTATTCTACTCTGAAAGTTTTCACTTTTTTGGTGTTAAAGTTTTCTATTTTTTTTTTGTGTCTAGTTCTTTTTGCAATAATAATGATTTACTCAACACATTATTAATGACATTTTCTCCCTCATGTCTATGATGTTGCATTGTAGAATAGCATACTGTATTTTTGGAAATTAGTGCCCAACGAAAAATAGCGCCTGACTGAATTTAGTGTCACAGTTTTCTGCTCTAGAATGACCTGAAGCACCATATCATTTATAGCACCACGGCATGTATCATTGTACAAGTAAAAAGCGCACGTTCACGTGAACTGTACAGCAAGCGTACTTGTGCTGTTGTGTTACTATTGTGTAAATAAAACTGCTTTATTGCGTATAACATTGTGTTCTGCTTTATTGCGTATAACATTGTGTTCCTTTTGTTTTCATTGTACTAAAGTTGTGAATAACCCAAGTACCAGGTATTGGTTTACACTGTTCCATGTACCAAAAGTAGAGTTTGTAAAATACAGTGCCTCATTTCTTATGATTTCCCATGGTAACATGCATTGATCTGTGTAGACTAACTGCTTCTCTGAAATTAGCACCTAACTTAACTAAGCACCTCATTTTCTGAAGGTGGGAAAACACCAAGCGCCCCAGCCCTTATTGCCAAAACTACAGTAACTGGTTTGGAGTGTTTTATTGTAGTGAGGTTGCTAATGGGGTGATTTCATTATCTGCCCTCCAGGTTCTGTTGATCAAGGCACAGATGGAGAGCCAAGAACATCAGGTTTCAACTTTTGTTGTTCTTGACCCCGTGTGGTTTTGCCAGGATGTCTTGAAGGTCATCTTGTCTCCACTGGGCTTTCCATGCTGTGAGATTGTTTTTCCTCCTCATGGTGTGTGTACAGAGGAGGAGCTAGATGGTGCCTTGGAATCGGCAAAGATAAATCCCGCCATCGGCAAAGCCTTTCTCCAGACCTGCAAGATTTGTGGCAGAAACACACCACAAGAGAGTGAATTCTTTTGCCCATATCACCTGCATCTGAAAGCACCCACTGATAGCTGGCTGGAGAGCAACGAGAGCCCACCACAAGCTGGCATTCAACTGTACTGCAGCTCATCACCAGCATCTCCAATACTCATGCCACACTTGCAGCTAGCATTCTGCAAACGCTCAGATGGAGTGTCAGAGCACACTTGTATCTGGCAAAATGGGCTCATCTTTGAATGGTCTGGCAATGTCACCATAAAGGTAATGAAAAGAATGGCGAGTTCTGCATATGAAGTCACTTTGAGAAAATGTCACCATGTGTTTCTCTGCTCAATGAAAATGTCGTCATGGTAATCATGCAGACAGCTGGGAGGGGTATACTATTTTTGTCATTGTTTGAGAGTGACAATAATTCGTGTTAGTTACTGTATGCAAGTGAAGAGAATAGCATGTTGGTTGTATGTGAGTGACCGTAATGGTGCATTGGCCTTTGTGTGCGAGTGACCGTAATGGTGTATTGGCCTTTGTATGTAATATGAGGGGTGTGTCAGCCATTACATGTGTTTGAGGTGAGTGGTATGCTGGTGATTGTGTTATCTGCTATAAGTAGTTGGTTTGTTATTTTCATAGATGTGGAGTGAATGGTGTGTCACCATGATTCATTTGGGGCACCCCTTGTATGTAATTGAGGTGTCAAAGCTCTGAGCAATTTCAGATAGCAGCTCATCTCCTGCTGTTTTGAGTTTAGATTACACATCCAATCTTTCATAGTTGAGCGCTCTTGACCCTAGATATGAAGAGAGGACATTCTCAGGTTTCTGTAGGTTGTTGAATTTTGTTTCTACGACTGTTGTTCATGGAGATATAAGGCCGCTCGCCAAAAGTCAGAGAGCTTGGTAAGTATGGAAAGGATGCTGAGCGGGCCAGAAGTGCGGTTTCTGTGCAATCAGCCATCATGACTGCCACAGAATTTCGGACGGGATCTCTGCGGAATTCTGTGGTCGTTGTGCAACCCAGCCCTTTTTGCCAGATGTACAGTAGATCAGGCATGCAGCATAACGCTGTTTCCGCTGTACACCAGCTGCTCACTTCTGATAACATGAGATGCACATTGTTTCTCTGAATGTTGCAGAGAAAGTGTACCAATTGTGGGAATCAGCCTGGGAACATATTTTTTCTTCCTTTTTGTCTTGCTAGCGTTAACAGCTGGCTTTGTGGGCATAGTTAGCTTATGCTTTTTCCACAGCTCAAGAACCCCGTAATGCATTCAGAGAATGGTGCTGCCAGCACTAATCATGATTGGGTGCAACAGGGCAAGCAAGAAGCTAAATCTACAAGAAAAGCCGCTAGTAGCTTCAAGGTTCTGTCATGAATACTACTATGATGATACTAGCTAATAGTTCTGGCCAATCGAGTATGTGAGATTTTCCCAATTGCAAGGCTGGAGTAAGCTGAGAGGCATGAAAACCGCATGATCACAGCTTTTGATGGCAGCCGGCGTGGCATTCCTCCTGCTTACCACCATTCGTATCTAGTTAACATGTAGACCCTACACATGGACAGGAAATTTCTAAACCCAAGCCCAGTGAATCACTGTGTGTTGGCCATCACATGTGAATGAGGTGATAAGTGTGTGTTAATGTTTCATCAAAAAGAATGCTGTGTTGGACATTTATCTGTGTGAAGTCCACAGTGTTTTGGTCATTGTTTGTCTGAGGTGAATGGCATGCTTTACAGTGTGTACTGGTATGTTCAGCATTTTATATTTTTGAAGGTAACAGTGCATTTGGTATTGCATGTGAAGAGAAGTGTGTTTGTAGATATCTGTGTGTAAGGAGGGTAACAGTCTTTTGGCCATTGTGTGAGTGGAATGGTATGTTAGTCATATGTAGCGTATGGGTGATTATCTGGTTATTGTATGTGCTTACGAGTGATGGGGTAGTAGTCATTATAATGCAGTCGAACCTCCTTAAGATGAATTTTAGCAGCCCCAGGAAAAAAGTTCTTCTTATCTGGAGTTCATTTTATCTGGAATTGACCCACCCGACCATTGACCCGCCAAACCACATCATGTATTGGCAACCCACTCTGACAATACATGTACACAATAAATCGCAAAAACAACAAAAAAATTTCATGTACATCTACATGTATATGCACTATTGCCTCACAGAAGAAGAAGAATGAAAGTAGTCTGTGACCTTTTTCTGCACTGCTGTTTTCTGAAAAGAATTGAGAATATAGTGCTCAAGAACATGGCAAATTTGAAAACAGTCACTGGTCTC
>JAOWAW010048900.1:1577-17128 GCA_028565695.1 Nicola tetela | reverse complement strand
AGTTACCCACCCACAAACTGACAGTCAGTCTAGAGGAAACCACTGTCATACCTCACAGATTCTAGCTGCACTCAGCACGCAATCCATGGCAAAAGTGATTGGGAAGAGCTTATCCCAATATGTGAGTGTGCTAATGTAGTGATCATACACATAGCTCAACCAGTTGGAAGGACACACCATTCGATCTCCACTGTGGGCATGTCATGGTGCACTGTCATGATGATGTATTATCTGTATCAGTACAATATTCTGACTCATGCCTGTACTGTTGTTGCTAGAGAGAGGCATGCTCTCTCTTGTTCTTCCTCATGTTCAATCTAATGAAGAATTAGAGGAAGGATTTGGACTCTGTCTGTGAATGAAATAATACATCCAAGGGATTGCTACTGTGACAAGTTAGTGTCAGAACTGGGATCATTAATTTTTTTCGAAAGGTAGTGCGTATGCAGTTATGATCCAGTCGGATAATGACAACAGAGTTTTCTTCCCAAGAACCAGGGGCCAGCATGAGGGGTCTGGGACAAGGAACAGAAGCTCCGAAGTCAGTGGTGGAAAGACATTACAAGGAAACTATCACTGAAAAACTTTCAAGGAAGGATTTGATGACAATGATGATGAGTTTCCTGCAAGAGAATGAGGAAAGAAGAACATGTATGTTGAGAGAAGCCTGAGTTTATCAGCCGAACATTGAAGGAAAGAGGAACCGCCTCTCCCAAAATATCTGAAACTAGGGGAAAGCAACGACATAAATGCATTGTTTACCACATTTAAGGGGGTGATGACAGGCCATGGCATTGACAGAACATGATTTCCGTTGGTTGTGACACTTAGCTGACTGGCAAGGTACAGGCAGCATATGAGGCCATGACCAACAAAGAGGCTATGGATTATTGGAAGATTAAAGAGGCAGTGTTCAAGCGTTATGGGCTGAACGCAGAAGCCTTTCTTCAACATTTCAAAAAGGGGAAGCATTGGACAGATGAGACATTCGGAGAGCTCGTAACACGCTTGAATAATTTGTTTCGAAAATGGACAAAATACGACAGGCAAGAGATGACCAAGAGATATTTGGTCAATCTAATGGTCTTAGAACAACTTCTGCTGGTATTGCCTGAGGAAATAAAAATTTTTGTAAGTCAACGAAACTCAACAACCTCCAGTGCAGCAGCTAAACTGACTGATAATTACGTATTCATGCAGGAGGTGATGGGAAGGGACTTCAAGGCAGGCAACAAAAGCCGGGAAGCTATGATTAGCCCAAGGCCAGTGTCAGCGATAAGTGGAAGTCCAACAGTCAATGCCAGGCGGACGAACAATTGGTCAGGCTTCTTCAGAAGATGCCACAAGTGCAAAAAGATGGGGCACAAGGCAAGCAGGTGCTGCCCCACTATCGCCCAATACGCAAAGAGAAAAGGGATCAGGATGTTTCAAAGAGGGTCTGCCTGGTGGCAGGAAGAGTCAGTGGAATGCCTGTGCAGGACATTCTGTTGGACACAGGATGCTCACGAACTCTGGTCCATGTCGACCTTGTTGATCCACAGAAAACTGACAACAACGAGATAGTTGATGTCCAGTGTGCGCATGGAGACCTCATCAGGTATCTAATGGCAGTAGTGGAGATTCAACTTGCACAGGGAGATTCTATCGTATGGCATGCCAGGATCAGTCAAATGTTGCCCCATGCAGTATTACTAGGCCGTGGCGCTACATGGAAGAACTGTTGGGCAACAGGAACAGCTCTGCTGTCCCAACCATGGAAGCTGCGTATGTCACGACAAGAAGCCAGGCAAAGTCTGACACAAAGAATTCTCTCCACACAAGGATGAAACCAAAGTGTGGAGTGATTTAGCCAGGATTGACGAAGAAATTTTTTCTGGCACAAGGAAAGCACAGTGGAAGATGAAGCAACAGCGTCGGAAGGACAAAGCAGCATTCAACGAGAGAAACACCTGCAATGAGAATGTGGTAGTGGATGACCAGCCTGAAATAATTACTGAACCATGAACCATGACCACTGGTATCAAAGATCAAAACGATGACAGAGAAGACATGTTTCCAAGGATCCAAAGAGATAGAATGAAGGAACTGCAGGAGAATGACCAGACACTGGAAAATCTTTCGATGAAGGTAAAATCATCAAATGAGGAAGTAGAAATCTCTTTCAAGATCAAAGATGGTCTGCTTTATCGACAAGGGTGACCAAAGGGAATGGCTGTTGGTGATCCTCAGAGTGTAGAGCAGCTAGTGATACTGAAGAGCTTCCATCACACAGTGATTGAAATGGCACATGATATTCTGCTAGCAGGACACAAGAGCTGTAACAAGAGAACCAAAAAGTACTCAAAAGATTCTTTTGGGCAGGTGTGATTGCAGATATTGCTGAATATTGCAGTCTATGTGAAGCCTGTCAGCGACAAGGTTGACCTCAAGCAAGGGTCCCTCTGCAACCACTACCAGTGGTTGGTACACCTTTTGAGCACATCTCAGTGGATTTATGGGACCTCTGAAGAGGACAAAACATGGTAACCAATACATTCTCATTCTTGTTGATCATGTAACAAGGTATGCCACAGCTGTTGCTATGCGGGGAACGAGTGCAAAATGAGTTGCAGAAGAGCTGATGAAGATCTTCACAAGGTTAGGGCTGCCACAGGAGATACTAAGTGATCAAGGAGCCAACTTCATGTCTAAGCTGCGGCATTGTTTGTACAAGTGCTTACAAATAAAGTGGCTAAGAATGACACCATACCATCCTCAAGCGAATGGTCTGACAGAACGAATGGTTGGTATGACCAAAGCAATGCTGCGGAAGTTTGCAAAAGACTACCCTGCTTGGGACGACCTGCTACCTTATGTCATGTTCGCATTTCGAGAGGTAGCACAGTCATCAACAAGTTTCTCTCTGTTGGAACTGATGTTCGGATGAGCAGTCCGAAGACCCTAGGTGTGTAGAAGCATCAAAGGAAAGCATAAGGTGAGCCAACAGATGTTATCACGTATATCTTGGAGACTAGGAGAAAATTGGCAGAGATGAGTGACCTGGCCCAACGCAATCTCACTTGAGCACAGGTGTTGCAGAAGAAATACTATGACAGCTGAGCTTGCGAGCGATCATACGATGTTGGTGATGAAGTTCTTGTCCTCTAGCCATCAGAGCAAAATTTTCTGAGTGCAATGTTTTGGGCCATACAGGCTAACAAGGAAGCTAAATAGTGTGGATTATGAGGTGGAGATGCATGATTGGCACAGGCATTACTGTTCATTCCACATAAACCTCTTGAAGAGGTTGTCTCTGAAGGAGGAAGAGGATATGGAGGATGGTGCGCAGGAGTCATATTTTGCGGAGAACAGTTACTCAGATAAAGACAAACTGCTGCACCTTGTCAAGGAACAAGGTCATGAGAAGCATCCCCAACTGAATCACCTGACAAGTCTGCAACAAGAAGAGCTTCACTCACATTTGGATGATTTCAAGGACAGGTTCAGCATCCCTGGGCCACCGACTTATTTGAACACTGGGTAGATGTCGGACAGGAAAGCCCATCCAGATAAGCTGCTAATCATGTGCCCCATGCACTACAAGAGAAAGTGAAGGCAGAAATTGATCTACTGGAGCAGCATGGCACCATCCAGCGATCATCTAGTGAGTTGAGCTCACCAAGGGTAAAGCCAGATGGGTCAATCAGAATTTGTGTCAACTATCAAAAGTTGAAAAGTAAGTCAAAGTTCAATGCTGATCGTATGGTACAGCCAGGTGAGCTGGTGGAGAATTTTGCTGGGGCCAAGTTTTTGACTAAGCTGGACCTCACCAAAGGATATTTTCAGATTCCCCTGGCAAGGGAAAGCCACCAAAGACTGCATTTTCTACGCCCTTTGGGCTTTACGAGTTTGTCACCATGCCAATGGGGCTCCATGGAGCCCCAGGCACATTTCAACGTATGATGGACAGTTTATTTTGGGATCTCCCTAGTTTTGTGATGCCTACATCGACAATGTGGTTGTGGCCTCCACTATGTGGGAAGAGCATTTGCATCATCTGAGGATTGTCTTGCACATGTGCTCTGCTGGGTTAACAGTGAAGCTGCCCAAGTGTGAATTTGCTCAACATGTTCGATATTTTGGATAGGTCATTGGCCAGGGACAAGTGAAGCCGCAAGTTGGAAAACTGGAGGCAGTGTGAAATTACCCTCAGCCCATTACAAAACGGATGTGAGAGCATTCCTTGGATTGGCAGGGTATTCTCACCGACTCATTCCAGATTTTGCCATGATTGCACAACCACTAACAGACCTGATGAAGAAGTACAAGCCGGTGAAAGTAAGCTGGTTGCCAGAGTTTGAAGAGGCGTTCCAGCAGTTGAAAGCTGATCTGTGCAAAGAACCGATTCTGCGAGCACCAGATCCTCACCATCAGTTCATAGTGCAGACAGATGTGAGTGACATCGGTATCAATGCTCTTCTCAGCCAGGAGTACGATGACAGGGATCACCCAGTACAGTATGCTAGCTAACAGCTACTCCCACGTGAGTGGAAATATTCCGTCACAGAGAAGGAATGCCTTGCGGTGAAGTTTGCAGTAGAGACTTGTGGAATGTATCTTCTGGGAAGAGAGTTTTTTTTTATCACAGGTCATGCCACATTAGCCTGGTTGAATCAGAGGAAGAACAACAACTGTCAGCTCACCAGGGGGTATTTATCTTTTCAGCCAAATAAATGCAAGTAGATGACAGTACTCACCGACAAAGAGAATGGTGCACTGTCAAGATGATGTATTATTTGTATAAATACGATATTCTGACTCATGCTTATACTGTTGTTGCTAGAGAGAGGCATGCACATGTTCTCTCTTGTTCTCCCTCGTGTTCAATCTAATGAAGTATTAGAGGAAGGGTTTGGACTCTGTGAATGAAATAATTGCCATCATCGGACCTGTAGGGGCTGAGGAGGGCTCCACAGACAATTAATGTGTGTGTGCATGCATGCATGCATGTGTGTGTGTCTGTCTGTCTGTCACACTGCAACTGTTACTAGCCAGCATGTTCTAATCGCACTTTTTTTCCTGATCAAAGTGTATGGTAGGAAGGTGTATATACTTCAACCAAGCCATGCAGTGCAGCTGCAGCTGTTTGTAATGTATGCCATGAACCAAGGCCTACCTTTCTAAATACATCGCCAGAGAAGTGTACTTCACCAGTGGATCTCAATTTCTTTATCTTATCAAAAACAAATGCCCATACAACACCCAGTGAGTGTGCAGAGCTGCACTCCAAACAGGAGGAAGCAGATACACAAATTATGCTTCATACTACGAATGCAGCAAGGCGCAAAGCTTCACTTCAAAAACTGTCAAGTCTCCAGACACAGATGTGACTGTCTCGGCTTGCTGCTTTAGCCATGCTATCAGTGCCAACCTGTTGTTCCTTACATGGACTGAGTGTGATATCCGTCTCTTTGACCTCACAGCCATGGCAAACCATCTTGGAGAGAATGTTTGCACGGCTTTGGTAGGCATGCACAGTTTCACCAGCTGTGAGTCGATGAAAGCTATTTGTGGAAGAGGGAAGAAGCTAGCTTTTTGGCTGATTTGCAAGAATGATTTGAGTGGAAGCCTGGCACGGAAAGCATAGATGTTTCTTGGAAAATCATTTATTTAAGCCTTTATATGCAGAAGTCTTGTCCCGCCATGATTTGAGGAGTTTACTTGCATGCTATATGGTAAACAAGCATTTAAGTCCATAAAGACAGTGCACTATGAAGTTCTGTGGTAGGTCTACATCATCTAGCTCCCTACCGCCATGCCAGGATGCTCTCTACATGCATACCTGCAGAGCAAATATCTTCAGGCTGGCTTTTGGCACCATTCTTTGGAAGCATCACTAGAAATTCTACCACCAAACACTCCTGGTCAAGGCTGGATCACTAACCCACGTGGAATCCACCTAAAAATTGATAGGCAAAGATTAGAACTGGGACCTTCTGTTCTATTCCAGTTTACTCCTGTGGCTGTGAAACTGGTTGCAAGGATAGCCATTACTCATGTCATTGGCAGAACCTGGACTACACAGATGCATGCAAAAGTCACCAGTCGCTGTGTAAATGTACAAACCATGAGTCTGAACTAGCCCTCTCCCAAATCTGCTGCCATAATTTTTTGCATAAATGAAACTTATGTTCATATAATTTGGTTTTCTGGCCAAAATATAGCAGAAAAATAGGTTCTACATGTATAAAAGAAGGGAAGGACAGCAAATCTGATCCAGAGAGGATCAGAATGACAGGGCTGTACTCACACTAGGGCTAAAGTCAGAATTATCAGAATTTATCCTAGTTGTTGGATTGTAAGTGCCTTTGACAATGTTTTCTTTTGTCCAGCCAGCCTTACCGGTTGGGTAACACACATTGCTCATCGGTTGAGTAGAAAAGGCATAATTTGCACAAAAAGCAGAATGAAATTTTGTCATTTTGAGTGCCAAAATTTAATTAAATGAACATAATTCGTGGGATTTGGGAGAAGTGCAAAAAGCATAATATGCAAAAAAATTTGGCATATTTGGGAAATGGGTAGTCTGAGCCTGCTATACAGGATTACTCAGAGACAGACGTTGACAGTTGCTATTAATGACACCGATTAAACACATAGAAGGAAAGATGCATTTTCTGCTGTAGAGTGGACACTAACGTTATTGATTAACTATTTGCCATCACAATCAATTATGTACTGCTCTCTACTGATGTACTGCATACATACATGTAGTACATGTACATGTATGTATACTATAACAGGACTAATTTCATCCTCTGTCTCAATTCCTCATTTAAACAAGCAGCAAACTATGCACACCATTACAACAACTTGAATCTAGTATGCCTGAGAAAACAGGGTGTCAAAACCTTGGCTAAAACACCCAAAATTTTCAAATTTGTGTTGCTTTGCCATGGCAACCAGAGCTCTAACTTCAAGACCTGTTTTTTGAACCTTTCAGACAAAATCGGAAATGACAGCAAGTGGTTCTAGGGCCTATGCCACCTTCTCAACGATCTCATGACAAGAAATTCTTGTACCCTCAAAGTCGGAATGAAAGTTCAAAAATCGCCACCCTGGCCCATGGACTATACCTGCAAACCAGAAGAAAATTTGCTAGAGTTAGGACCCCCATTATTTCACTTAAGGGTGGTCTTGCCCTCAAGCTGTTTCTGCAAACAGACTCAGTTGGCATGAATAACTTTATTTTGTGGAAAGGTCATAAATGTATATGAAGCTGAAAAGTGCTTCATGAAAAGTTATCCCTGACAGAGTTATCACAGAAAGGAAAATGGCAAAAGAAAATTTCAGTTTGTAGCTGCGTTCTTGTATTTTGTGATATCTTCACAATATTAAAGCTTCCACAAGCATTGCAGAGGGTGGTGAACAAAGCAGTGGCACAATTTTCCAAAATTCCATCTTAAACCCTGAAAATCAAGCATGAATGGAATTTCGCAGTTTTAGACATACACGTGTACCTCATCTGTTTATTGCCTATATCTCTGAAGAGAGGATTAATTTTTACTTTCTATAGCATCGTTCTGAGTAGTTCGATTGTTGGACGTTAAGTACAGAAAATCTCGAGGCTTTGGGGTGAATATTGATAGAACAGCAAGCAACTGAAGTGGTAAAATCCTTTTTTTGATAAATCAACATTTGAAATTTCCCACCTTTGACCACAGATCCTTTGGCATCTGATGACATCATGAAACTGATAGACACAGCACAGTTCATTGGTGGGCTGCGATATCAGAGTACATGCGCATCAAATTCCCTTCAACGCGCGTGTGATGGGATCATGGCTCATGACCATAAGCACTCGCCTACATGGTACATGCATGTGCACGCAGAGCGAACTGTTTAATAATAGATGACTGGGGAATTCCCTGCAAACAGCACCGCCTATTTCTACTGCATTCAGACAAAGAATATACAGAATAACCCTGACTGGAGAAACACATGGTATTTGGAACTGGCTTTTAGCAAAAGCAGAAAAGTGCTATGCCAGCTCTCTTGAGGGGTAGGGGCACCCTTGAAGGGAATATAGTGTAATAGCATTTCGCACTGACCTATTCTCACTCTTTACAGGCATTGGTTTGCTGGTCAGCACCTTACTATAGCTAAGGGTTGTCACGAGGGAGACATTTTATTGACGCTCCTTCCTCTGCTGAGGCCATGTTTCTGTCCTCTATTAATTCTTGTGTTTCCCCAAGCATTTTCATACACTGTGTCCAGTCTCAGCTAAAAATGAGAAAATGATCTGTCATTTATATGCCATTACTGCTTTTCCAGAACCAACAGTCCGTCTTGTAT
Organism: Nicola tetela; assembly: GCA_028565695.1. NCBI lineage: Eukaryota > Metazoa > Porifera > Calcarea > Clathrinida > Clathrinidae > Nicola > Nicola tetela. Next base: position 8,794 of record JAOWAW010048900.1, on the reverse strand, counting down.
TTGGAAGTCATAAAGGAAATCGTAGGTCGGGTCGCCTGGAAGTTCTACTCCGTGGAAAATGGGGAACAGTTTGTGATGATGGCTTTGGCATGACAGATGGGGATGTTGTCTGCCGTCAACTTGGATATCCTCAAGCAGCTGCTGTTCACCGCAGAGCACACTTTGGGAAGGGGCTGCTCCCCATTTTGATGCATGAAGTAGATTGCAGGGGCAGTGAAACACAGATACAACAATGCAGCCGTGGTGTTCTCCCTTACCTCTGTGAGCATAGCCAAGATGTTGGAGTAACGTGCCAAGGTGAGAGCCTTACATACAGTGTTGGCATTTTGAGTAGCCAGAGAGGGCTTCAACTAGCAGTGACTTTTGGGTGTCCATGTGTGTCTGTCTTGTTAAAGAATTCTACTCATGCAAATCTCTACACCCAGCAATTTGGCAGCCAAACACTTCACTAGCACGTCACGACAGAATATACTAATGATTGTCAAAGGGAGAGGAATCACACCAACAGAAAACTACATTCTCTTCCACATTCACTCTCAGCCGACGACAAGAACAAAAAATGACACACACACATATTAGGAATAAGCATGTTGCTATAGAGATAAACAAAATTTTAAGGATCCTACATACTAAACTTATTGTTATCATAAAATTGCAGGATTCGTTTTCATGCCTCCACCTGATAACATTACAGACAAGCAAACACAATAAATACCAAAAAAGAAATGACAACACTCAGAGTAAGTGATCTAGACTCAGCTATAGCGTGCAGGGCGCTGAATCAGGGCACGGTTTCACAAGTTGTAACCACCAACTGCTGGAGCATTGTCGTCATCACCATTGTCTGGTTCGTTGAGCGAAACATGGACATGAGAAACGCAATCATCATCATCACGAGCATCATACATGTCCAGGCAAACATCATCAACAAGCAAGTTGTGAGGCTCCCACCCAAGCATGGCGACCATTGGTGACACTTGCACCATACTGTGAGGTCTGGTGCGATAGAGCAGCATATCCAGCTCTTAAAGCCAGTCGGCTGAACTGTCAATAACCTTTCGTATCATAGTCAGCAATGTGTGGTTGAATTGTTCAATGCTTCCCTGCAACTGTGGGTGTCTAACAGCTCCAGTGCGTATGGTGGCGCCAAACACCTTGAAAAATGACAAGACAATAGCGTTTCTGAATTCACTACCATTATCGCAGTGCATGACACAAGGGGGACCCCACCAAGTGCACATCTTCACCAACTCTTCCGCAACGCTTTTGCCATCGTGATACTTCAACGGGACAACTTCAACCCACTTTGAGAACATGTCAGTGCACACAAGAACATGATGGTACGTGCCACTTTGCTTCAGCCTAACCTCCAGGGAATCAATTTGGATGACATCCCATGGCTTCTTGGGGATGTCGTTGTGAACGGGTGGCAGCACATCACCACACTTCAGACTTGCTGCATGGCAGGCCTGGCATTCCTGAACAAATGCTTGGCACTTCGACGCCATACCAGGAAAGTAGCAATGACTTAACAGAGATCGCCACATGTACTCCCAGCTGCCATGGCTGGTGTTATTATGCACAGCAAACAGAACAGAAGACTCAAGACACACAGGCAATACCGGAACTAATACCTCACCAGTGATTAGATCTTTGCAATTTCGGCACAACATGCTATTCTCAATGCTCAGCTGCTTCTTGATCCTCTTAAACGTGTCTTCTGTCACCTCTTCATTGGACTGCAGTTGCTGTGTCATGCACTGGACTTGAGAATCTGCTGCCTGGGCTTCATGAACTGACACCAGCAAAATGCTGCCGATAATGCTGGCGCTGCTGCTACTATGCCAGCTTCAACTTCAACATTTTTTGTGAACTTACGCCATGTGGCAGGAACACAGGTCAATTGGTCAGCCAGATTGCGTTCTCTTGGAACCCACTTTGCTTGCACCTTGAGGCCTGTGACCCGGACAATGTCTTCCAGAATCTGAAGACGATGTTGCACAAGCAAGGCCTGGAGACCTCCTGCCTTGACTCAATGTGTATTCGCTAATACGGCTTGTAGCCAGCTGTGAACAGTTTGCGAATCAGGGATAAGCTGGATATTGGAAATTTGCCAATCTGCTGCCAAGTTCAACGCTTTAATGGCTGCATCAAACTCTGTGACATTGATGTGTCGTGAATCACTCTTTGGACGAAGCCACAATTGATCTAGCACATTGCCTCTCCATTCCAGAACAACACCATAGGCAATATCAGACACATTGCACCACAGGTTGCATACACCATCAGCAATATTTGCATGCCACTCCTCGTTGGCAGGATCTTCATGCATCAGTTGAGTGTGCAACTCAAGCAAATACTTCTGGACTTCGTCAGGTACTGGTGCATCCCATTCAGTGGTATTGCTAGCCACATGTTTGAGGTAACTGCAGGTTGGTCGCAGCCATCCACACACGGGATAGTGACTTAGTATGTGACCACACCAGCTGAACAGCTGTCTCTTGGTAGCATGATTTGGTACTTCAAGGCTGACACCATCTTGCTGCTTCCACTGCACTGATCCACTTGGCTTGGGGCTGAGTTGAAGACCGAGGACTCTTGCTTCGGATGCATGTTCGGCCGGTTTAGTGCAGAGACCATATTTTGCCAACTCTGCACTAACGTTGTCAACAAACTCATCCAGTGTATACACATCGTCCACGTGGTTATCGACTTCAACAAAATCATATAGCACCCACTTGACAATTATATCCATGAACTTTGGTGCAACTGATAAACCAAAGCCCATGTGTTCCATAATATATATCTCATTGTTCCACAACACTGCCTGATATTTGCAAAGCTCCTCACTGACATGAATCTGTAGATATGCTTTGTGAATATCGATAATCTGGTATCCACTGGCAGGGCCTGCTTGGCGCCACTTCCAGATCTTCTCTCCGCATGCAGGTGCCTCCTTCCCAGGATGAGAGATGGTGTGACTGTTTAGCAGCCAGTAATTGAGGCAGGGCTGAACAGGAGTTGATTTCTTGTGTTCCTGGACCTGAGCAATTAATAGTAATACGCACCTTGGTTCCCCATGAACATCAGGATTGTGTTTAACAAGCCATCCATTGTCAATCCAACCTTGAACCTTGCTAGTAACAACTTCTCCTCCTCTGCTGTCAATTTCTTATGGCCATAATCACCAACACCAGTGCCTATTGACTTAGGTGGCACATTGCCATTCTGCCACAACCAGGTCAGCTCCCAGCGTTGCTTCTCCACGTTTCAACAAACACTACCATCATCACATGATAGTGTGATGTTGCCGTTATCACTGCAAACTGTGTTAATTTGATGATACAGGTGTGCTGCAGATCTTTCGGTTGACACTTTGGTAATGCCACATGTAGACTCAGTTGCACCAAACATAACACAAGCCAACTTACCAGCATCGTACTCGACATTCACGCCTCCCAAGCACAATATGAGTTCAACACCAATAACAGCATCAGCACAGACTGCATCGAGGTTATCCACAACAAGGAGACTCGTTTTTGTCTCTGGCAACTGTACATATTCCTTGATGCATGAAAGAAACAACTCAACAGTACCAAACATTTTCAGAGGACTTCCATTGATGGCAGTGATAGTGGTGGAGCATGGCTCAACGGTCAGGTCCATAGCCTCCGCCAGTGACATTGTCAGCAAGTTTTTAGAAGAACACATATCAACAATAGCTTTCACACGTACCTTATCCAACCAGGCGCTCACGGACAAGTCTGTGAAAATTTTCAGGAGGCTAGTACAAGGGCTGCTTGCTGGTGTGCCTAGACAACGGCCAGTCACTGACAATGCAGCTGCTACTTGACTACATGCTGAAGACTGTTGCTGCATCTTCCATGCAGCCCAGTCCGGACAGTTTGCCTTGATGTGAGCAGGCTTGTCACAAAAGTAACATTTGGCTGACGATTCCGACTGACTGCTCCTTGTCAATTGTGGATGATGCTGCTGGCTCTTCGCTGGGCAATCATGAGCAAAGTGACCCATTTCTTTGCCAGAGTAGCACAACACCAACTTCCGGTTATGGACAACCTTGGTGGCAGCTGCAACAAAAGCATCGTGCACATTCCTGGCGTGATGTTCATCTGCACTCTGCAGACAGCGAACATACGAAATGTAATCCTTCAGTGTCTGCCCATTGCAATTCATACACACTTCCCATGTGAAGTTCTTTGGCAGGCCAGCGGTAAACTGTTCTATCAGGATTCTATCTTTTCCATCAGCTGCAATAGAGGGCCCGGACAAGTTCAAAAGATTCTTTAAATCAGCAGCATACACGTCCACAGTCTTGTCAATCGTCATCATTTTATGGGTAAAGCATTCATATGCCTGAACAGCCGTCAGATTAAAAACAGCTGTCAATGCCTCCTTCACCTTTGCTCGATCTTTCTTTTCATCATCACTAAGTTCGTTCCAAACTGAAAACGCTTCACCCTTGAGAAACAAGGGAATGTTTGCCATCATTGTTGCCTCATCGTTTCATTTTTTTGTAGTTTTGCCACCACCAAAAACTTCGACCAGAACGCATCCATGCTCGTTCGTCATCACTTCCACGGAAGGGTCAGACAAATGCGTCCATCCTCATTGATGATATCCTCTCAATCCCAGCTCGACAGTCCCGGGTTTTCGGCACCAGCTGTTAAAGAATTCTACTCATACGAATCTCTACACCCAGCAACTCGGCAGCCAAACACTTCACTAGCACGATATTATGGCAGAATATACTAATGATTGTCAAAGGGAGAGGAATCACACTGACAGAAAACTACATTCTCTTCTACGTTCACTCTCAGTTGACAACAACAACAAAAAATGACATGCACACACATTAGGAATAAACATGTTGCTATAGAGATAAACAACATTTTAAGGATCCTACATACTAAACTTATTGTTATCATAAAATTGCATGATTCATTTTCAGTCTGGCTATGTGTTGGTCCGTATGCACTATACTTTGGTCGTGGGAAGCTGCTCATGTTTCACTTAGTAATACACGCAATTCATGTACAATATCTGGCTCTGTCAAATGGCGGATCTAGCTGCACTGGTGCACCATAATTTATTTCCTAATCAAATTGTGGGATGGAAGGGCTCACACACATTGAATAACTACTACTGCATCCAGATGCACAAATGCTGATTGTATGCATGCTACTAGCTTCCTACCCGTGACTTGAGAACTACCCAATCGCAGACTTCTGCTAGTTATATATATATGTTTATCAAAGATCCACTGGTTAATGACTACTGCAGCCCCATTCAACACTATACAAATCCTTTACGATTAATATTAACCGATATCTACCACTTTAAGCGGTTGACAATGACTTTCAACCCCTTTAAATGGTTGATAACTTCTCAGTTATTGACCACTTTAAGGGATTTAATGTCGGCAATAACTTCTCCGTTATCAACCCCTTTCTACCATTCACCACTCAGCACAAAGCAACAAAAGGCACTTCCAATAGTTTGTCAACCTTGAACAAAAGAAAAGACTTTGATCAAAAGGAAAGAAAGAGAAGGAAAAATCAGTGAAGAAAAAAATGCTGTTGAGGACAGGGCTTGACTCAAGACCACCTGAGTGAAAGCTGTGCTTCTAATGACTGCCACTTGGGACTGCTTGCCAGCAGCCGGTGATAAGTAACTCCAGAGCATTTGCAGCCCATGTTGCATGGTTGCCTCATGGTTCTTTTGGTGGTGGGCTCTTCAAAAATGAGCAAGAAAGGGCTCTGAGAGGGCCTTTTAGTTAATTTACTGGGATAAGCCTTTAATATGACCCCCGGCCTCAGAAATACGAGACAGCCGGTGACAAGTGACTCTAGAGCGATAACAATCTGCCTTGCATGGTTTCCAAGTGCTATCTTTTGGTGGGGGCTCTTCAAAAACAAGCAGGATCTTCAATAAGTACCATATTAGTCTCGTGCTTGTGAATATCGACAAATTTGCCTCATCATATACTGCTCAGCTTGTATAGTTTGCCTTATCATATTTAAATATAGCAACTTGATGAATTATGCGTGCCTCAGAGTAAATGTTGACTCAGCAAATATTGGCCAATATTCACTCATGCTTGGTTAATATTTTATATATATAGGGTAGAAATTGTAGACACCAGCTTTTCACATAGCTCTGCTCGCATGAATGTGAAAACCAAGACAGCTGAGCAAGAAAACTTCCCTGTCGAGTGGTTAAGACATAGTTTGACTCAGCAACAGTTGAAGCTCAGTAAGTGCAGTTTTGTACTGCGTCTGCTATTGATGGCTTCCATCCCAGTGCTCAGGCCCAAATCCACCATGGTGCCATGCATGGCAAAAATCCGATCTTGTACGCTGTCAGTGTGTAGCTAGGTAGGTGCTCTGCATAAACAAATGTACAAAGATGTCAATGAACAAGAAAAGAATTCATTTCGATGTGATATATTCAGCCAGGTAACACACAGCTTCATTACATTAACGAGATTTATTCAAAATCTATGATATCGAACTTACCATTCCTTTTGAAAGTAACTTCTCTGCTCATCTTCATCAATCTGATTGTTATGGTTTGCTAATGTCTGAACTGCATCACTCTTGTTACTTTGCGAACTTCTTTGGTGTGGAGGCAGGGTCTTGTGGCTTTCTATCTCAATCTAACTTTGAAATTCAGCCAAAGCGAAAATTACATGATCTTAACCACTTCATTGCAGGAAATTGCATTATTTAGTGTCCAGCTATAAACCGGGTGGTTCATGGGATTTAGAGTGAATTTTCTCCGTTACTGTTTTGAATGTTACAGTGCAGCTGCAAGCCGCGGTCACATGCATGTATGCATTGTACGTACATCTACATGAACATGTAGGCATTACATGTGCTCACCGCAATCAGTCTCTCAACTACATGTAGCCCACATGGTTCCTCTCCTTGCTCATTGTCTAGCTGGACTTCCACTGGCTCTCCTCTAATCAGCCTGAGCTTTTGTGACACAGTTCTGCACAGCAATCTGAATTCTATCCATGCCAGGTAATATCCACACAGGCAAGTATGTTTTCCTGAGCTTCATTTACATGCTTGACCATGTCCATTCCATACTTTTGCATCTGCAACAAAAGTGGAATGGGCACACTCAAGGCAATAAATGGCTCCTCCTTACCACTATGTACCATGCTCTCAACAATCTGACGCTCCAGGGGC
>JAOWAW010048899.1:0-28791 GCA_028565695.1 Nicola tetela | reverse complement strand
GCCAGAACCCCCCCCCCCCCCCCCTTTCTATACCTCTCTTGTATGTGTAACTACAGGTAGTATCTACCGGAACGCTATAATGTCCTACCAGGCCATAGTCAAAGGACTGCGAATTAAGGTTCCGTTTAAATTAAAACGTTTTAACCGAAAACGCTTTCGGATGCGTAACCATTCTTGGGGATATTAAAGCCTTGCGTTTAAAAAACCACCGAAAACGCAGCAAAATATACGGATAGGGTCCGAAAACCTTTCCAGAAACGTTTTGATGTAAACAGAGAAGTCGAATTTGATCTGATTACGCAATTCTAAAGTCGTAAGCCGTAGAAACTGCATGGCGCGAAATTCCGAAACATGTGCGTGTAGACTTCTACTTCCAGTCCAAACGAAGTCCAAACAAAGAAAGTGCTTGAGTCTTGGCCTGGAAGTTTTAGCTCAGCAGTTTTTCTCGCGTGAACATTGCAACGGCTCCGTTTTAGCTCAGCAGGTCGTCTCGGATACTGCAGTTCACAGGCAACAGCAGTATTGTGGGCAAAGAGAATGTTGAGGCTCATGGCTTCCATCGTTGGAAGGAAAGGAAGTAAGCTGCGGCAGGTGGAAGATGCCTTGTCGAGGAACAGGAGTCTCGGAAGCTCCGAAGCGAACGATAACAGCGGTCCAGTTGGTGGACTAAGCAGGGTTGTCCAGAAGCAAGAAGAGCCTAGACAAGAGCACAGCAAGAGAGAGGGAAGACCAGATGGTATGCTATTAAGTGCCACATTGCGTAGTAGTGGCTGGTTTTATTGCAGTTCACAGGCAACAGCAGTGCATGATAACAAAGAGGATGAGTACACGAAATGAGACTGCATCAGGCTTACCACTACAGGAGAGGTACTGGGGCCATGTAAACACACCATGAGCCAGACCAAAAACAAAAATGTAAGAAAAAATAAATTCTCACCTACGGCCCTCGGTCAAAGGGTGGTGACAGAAAAATAAAACCATGTCAGGGAAAACTGGGACCAAAAAACAGCCCCCTGGCTTCTTGACATTACATGTAGAACTTAGAACAATAGACATAATGGGAGGGAGGGTGGGAGTGTCCGAAGACAGGGAGAAAACAAGACCGCAACGAATAAAAAGTGTCAGGGAGAGAAAACCAGCCACGATAAAGACAAGATTGAATGCGCATGCGCAATATAATGAGAACGGTTGATACGCAACCTATCCAAGCAGTAGAGAAACCGCGTACTGACGCTCTAGAAAACTCGCTTTTCTGTCCTTCTCTCTGCGATCGGTCGACAGAAAGGATAAGAGTCTGACATGTCTCAAGGTCCGTCCTGCACCCTTTCCTCCCAGTCGCAGTTATCATCAAACTCCGTCCCCAAAGGAAAGAAGAGAGGGCAACTGCTAAGTGAAGAAGGCAACTTTCCAGTGGACAGACGACGAGGTTCGTCAACTGCTTGGAATCACCAGAGACTACATGGGTGCAAAGGATGGAGAGAGTATAGACTAGGAAAGCGTGCGGTGGAACTGCGACGATATCACCGTGTCGCTGAGGTAGAAGTTACCTGAGAATTCGAAGGGAGGTAGTCCTTGCATTACGGTGCTTGATATGAGGAGAGGAGCTCGCGACTAAAGTCGTGAGTTCAAAAGTGAAGGCCATTCGATTGTGGTATCGATAGGGTATCGACAATGGGCGGCGCAGCGGTTACGGCAGGGTTGTGATGAATTTTTACGAGTTATGTGAAAAGATATGGGCCGGAAATGATGCCACGGACAAGATTCCAGGCGATTGGAGTCAAGCAACTTGTTCAACGATGCTCAGACCGATTACATATCCAATGAGGGGTCCGCTCGACTTCGGAATCATCCTCCAGCGCTAGAACCATTGTACCATCGCCTGAACCAACGGGAAAAGAAGAGGAAGCGGCAGGTGGTAGCTACCAGGCAGATGGTGGATCTCAGTCTTTCTCCTCTCTTTCTGATTGTGTTTTCCAGAGAAGGCGAAACCTGTTGGACGCACAGTTGAGAGACCATATGCACACAAGAACGCCTTGAAAGAAAGCTACCTGCTGATGCTCAGGTTTTGATCGTGGCAAGGGAAGAGCTTGGCTTGAAGCGACAACTTCTGTCAGAGTTGCAGTCTCCCGACAGATAATGCGGCTGCCAATATTGATTTTGCTATGCTGTCACAAACCCTAGGGCAACTCTTGCAAACGATAGAGTGTGGTCATGGCATGATCAATTGCATATTGGCGGGTTCGAATTAGCAAAACAATGCCACAGCAACACATCCACCTGCTGCGGCGCAATGCAGCTCAGGTCAATTGGGATCTGCTGCGCATAACCCAGCTCAGCCACATTTGTTCAGATTACCAATGCCACGTGTGTAATTTCCTGCTCAACTTGAAGACTGATATCCTAGTGGTCCAATACCATGTGTGCAATCACCTGATCAGCAAAACCAATATGCTTCCGGTAATACTTTTTCACAGTACTATGACAGTGGCTAGGCTATCGAGACATGGCATTATGGATGTATATATCCCTTTTTTTCTGATCGTGTCTCATCAGGGAGTTTCTTGCAAGCAGGTACACATACATAGTCCATGATCCATCTTCATTTAGCTTTCGGATTTTTCTTTGGTTATCAGTTCCTTTGAAGTGAAGTTTTCTTCATTATGGCATGAGAGTGATCAAACAGAAGAAAACTGAGAGTAATATTGTTCATTTTATTCATGTCTGTGTGACTTTTTATGTGTGTGTGTGTGTGTGTGTGTATAATTCACATTTTAGAGGTCCAATTGTTGTCTTAATTTTTTCTAAGAACAATTGACAGTCTTAATGTGGACATACAGTTGGCAAAGAGGAAATACCTGGCTACATGTATTTGAAGAAAAAAATCAAACAAAACAGGAAAAATCACAGGAAGTTGCTGTGTAATAAACTCCCCAAAAGAGAAGCAGACATAAAATTTAATGATGCAGAACTGAAATTATCCGTTTCAATAAAAAACCTGGAAAAACACTGGAAGTTGCTTTGTACTTAACTCCTGAAACAGAAGAGACATGAATGAAGCTGTACAAAAATACTTGAATAAATCAAATCAAGGGTCAATGTAATTCGCGAGCACTCTCCTCACACGTCATCCCTCCATATGTGTGCTCGTACCTGTCGGATCCTCAACTCGTTGAAATATGCGATCATACTGCTGTGATTCCTTGAAACGTTCTTCCACAACCACCTCATTATGAAGCTCACTAAAGTTTTGAAGTACAAAGCTAGCCAGAATGACAAAAGGCAGCTCAGGGAAATAATGTCCACAGGTCGAAGCAAAGCACCAAACCTAGCCTTCAGTCTTCCGAATGCACACTCAATCACCAAACGTCCTCTACAAAGTTGTCTTCCAAAATATCGTTATTGAACTGTGGACCCAACCTCTGCATATTCCTTCATGAGGTACGGCATTAACGGACTGATGCTGAAATTCCCAGCAAATGCACAGGTATCTCCTCTTCTCCAAAATGTACGCCGACATTGAAGTATTCTTCCCGCCTTTAACAACTTGTTTAAAATTTTAAAGGAGAACTTCGGGCAATTTCTCAGTTTTTCGCTTTTGGCGTGAAATAGTGTCTTTGGTGGCTAGGAGACCCTGTGCACTGACTTGGGCTAGTTTTCGAACTCTTTCATGGAAAACAAAGGGGTGGTAGGCCAGCCTAGTTCGCGCCAAGTTGCACCTGACGTCATTGGATCCTACCGGTTTCCCGCGGTTTCTTTCTTTCTCCTTGAGAGCAAGGCAGCCGGTGTTCCTTATGGCTTGTGCAGTGGCTTCGCCTTCTCCAAAGAAGGCTTTTGTAGCTGCAAACTTGTCCGGGATAGGGCCCAGAGATCTTCTAGTTATACATTAGTTACGGTGCGTTGTTGTGACCCTCGCTGCTCTGACGACTATGAAAAGCGAGATTGCATGCACAAGGTTTTGTCGTTTTATAGATTCCCAAAAGAGACAAAGCTTCGGTAGATGTGGCCGGTAGTATTCGGCCGAAGTCGATCTTGGGAACCTGGAAACCCTCGGTTGAGCCCTGCACACTTTGAAGAGACCTGCATTGAGCCGAGTCTGAGGTTCGATCTCGCCAGTGAAGGCTAATCACTGGGGAGGGGGTGTCGCTTGAAGGCAGATGCTATCGACGATTATTTTAGAACCAGCATGGAGGGTATGGAGCTGCCAAAAGGCAAAAGTCTGACTACATAGTGAAAACGCAAAGACAGGAGGTAGGTCTGACTTAGTCACTAATCTCAACAAAGATAGATGAAACGCATGACTTAGTACTTTTGCTTTCCCGGCCGCAGCACCTGGAAGAGATATTACGCACTGCACTGCAAGCGATTCGCAGGTGCAAACAGCTGATCCTGTTCAACACGAACTCGTCACCTCCGACTTTGCCGCTACATCCTCTGGCATACGGATGCAATCACGGCCAGCCCTCTTTCGATTGATGTGTGTTATCGCCAACTTGTCGATGTTGGTCTTCAGTATTGCGCGCCCGTATGCGAAAAGATATGCAGTGTGAAGTAATCGAGCCGGAGGAGGAGGACTCTTTCACGAGTGCGGAGTCGACATCGTCCGACACCTCAGTGCTGTCGTTTGAGGAATACGTACTCAGTGAAGACTCTAACGGCGAAGCGACGAGCGAGTCTGTTGAGCCTGATTTCATCCCATGCCCAACAAGCATAGGATATTCACCACAGAAACGTTCATCCAGTAACCGCATCTCGCATCATCTCCAACCCGTAGATCATCACGCTGTACTTGAACGGACATTTCCTTTTTGGAAATTGTGTTACATCGCGATCACTATAAGAACACAAAATCCCTGTCCCCGCTTAGGTCAGTGAATCAGTAATCTACTCAATCTACAATCACAGTGTCGTTATGGAGGCCTACATGATGGCTAACAACACGTGTGGAACATACTTTGAATGAAAACGTTTGCAGGGACGTATAGATGCATCGATGTCACAGCGTAAGAAATGACTCGAAAAGAAAAACAAGCCAGATATAGAAAGGCAGAGAGCGATAGAGAGGGTGAGGGGGAAGACATGGTGTGAGGGAGGTGAGCTAAGGGTGTCCGTGAAGGGATTCAGAAAGACAGAAAAGGAAACTCAGCCGCGCGACTGAAAATCTTCTGTGTTCTCCTGGTGACCATCCGCAGCGGCAGCCTTCTCATGTCCACGATACAGCGATGGATCTTACTCTGGGTACTTGTCGCTGATTGCACAAACTACACATGATGGAATTACTCCACTATTACTTCGACCAATAGACCCATGAATCTAACACGAAAATTGCAAGAGGGAGAGACATGTGGTGCAAAAACCGCAGGAGATTGAACCTCCATAAAGCATTGGGAACCTCGCAGCGGATGGTCTTCTTACCTGTGGCTATGCTTATCCCTTCGTCCCCGATATTCACGATACGCTACAAGGCTTACGCGAAGAACACGGCAACGGAGACCATAAGTCTGCATGCTCAGTAAAGCACGTAATTTCCTTTCCTTCTCATCCCATTATGGCGTGTACGCTCTCCGCGTTTCAACAGCAGCGGCAGTCGATCGCTTTATTCATTCCCCTACACTTCCTTCCACAGTCACACAATCTGAAATTGCCCACTCTGTCTTCCACATCAGAAGGATTTTCCGGTTGTCTTCGCACCTGTATGCAGCTGTGGTGTTCTGGACAATCGCCCTTCTCCTTCCACTTCTTCCAAGTGGCGCGCAACAAAACCTGAGGACTTTTCAGGGCTGACAGACCTATGAGGCTCAGTTTCACGCATTTTCCATCCTTCACTAGCAAACCATCTTTCATTCTCCAGCACATCACCCATCTTGGCGTTTAGAAATGACACGAAAAGACAGCCAAATTCTTCAAGACAAGCTCTTTTAGTGAGAGCTCCAATAGAGAGAGCAGGCACTATGTGAAAATCGGGGGAGACCGGTCGGATCCAATGACGGCACGTGCAATTTGGCGCGAACTAGGCCCCCTTACTACCCCCCTTTGTTTTCCATGAAAGAGTTTGTAAAACTAGCCTAAGTCAGTGCACTGGCTCTCCTTTCATGCCAAAAGCGAAAAACTGAAAATTTGCCCAAAGTTCTCCTTTCAATTCGAATTGGCGAAAACACGTCCATCATAAACACTACCTGGCCAATGAACCACAACATCCATAAAAACATAGCGATAGTTACAATAAGCTTGCACATTTAGACGGAGTAGCGCTGCTTTCAATTCTAGTAATCAACGGAATTATGTTGGGGCTGCTTCATCTCATGGTGTATTCCATCCACAGCAACCAAGCATTGTGGCATTCGATGATGAGCCTCAAATTTTCTAACAAACTCCAGGACTTCTTCTTCCGTCCTCGGAAGATTCCCCAGCTTTGGGTCAATAATCATGGTGATTGCTGGGCAGACTTTCCTGATTGTGACTAGGGATTTCTGGTACGGTGTGATACGACCCTAGCGTACACTGACATGGTATCCAGGTACGTTGATAAGTAAAACCGCTAGTACACTAGAGTTCGACGACGTTTACTGCTCAACCACTCAGACAGTTGGAAACATTGCTTTGTGTTGAGCTTTGGGAATTCCTACTAACTTGGCTGCGCTAGGCAAAGTCACCGAAGGCTCAAGTCCAGGTTTCACCATCTTCTTTCATCTCCTTTTGCAAAGTGACTATACAATTTGTTTTTAATTTTATCCTTTGCCTTAAAGTTTACTGCATTGTCTGGATGGTAACAATGGTGAACTATAAACTCTCGCTACGTATTTTGCCCTGTGACATCTTGATAACACCAGCAATAGTGGTGAGCAATCATGACTTTTCCTATTTGTCTGTTGGAAAGAGCCTGCAATGCATGTATACTTTGTCATGAATTGATCCCTGGCCTTCCGTTGCCCTAGCAAGAAGGTTGTTGTGAATTGGCATGCGTGTAACAGTGAAAGCGACTCACGTAATTTGCTTAGAGTACTTTGTTCTTATTCTTTATTTACCCAGATTCAGGGCCATTTGTCCCAGAATTTTTTATCCCCAATTGGTGATTTTTTCGAGGCCTGGATGTATGCACTTACTTCACTTGTAAATGGCAGTGTTGTCTGCGTATACACTTACTTCCATTGTAAATGGCAGCGTTGTCTGGATATACACTGTATACAGAAGCTTTGACCCCTTATAGCTCGGTAAACAGCTCTCGTCAATCCACTGTTGCTGCAAATTGTGCCAATGAAGGTGAACCTCGGCACCAAAATATCTCCAGTGTCCTGGCTGTTATAGCCGAACTAACAAGGGAGATCTGAAATACCCCTCCCCAACTCGAGAGAGCAAAACGCCGCCCGGTATTGGGAAAGGATTAAGCACCCAAGTCAGTGTCAGGCAGCAATCTCGTTTCTAAGCTTCAAGCTAGTCGATTCAAGTACTATACAACAGAAATACAGTTGCATTCAATGCTGTTATTTCATGTACTTGCATAATGTGTTGGAGCTGTTAAATGTATGCTTACGCCCAGCTGTGAGTAAGATTGATGTTTGTGGCTATACAATTACACGTCGTGGAGATAAGGAAGTGTTTGAACACAAACACAGCTGACGTTGCCTATGCGTCTCAGAAGTGTGAAAAAGTGAGACATTGACGTTCACAGCATGTAAATACGCAGAAAATGATTTTCACTTTCAATTGTCCAGGCAGAAGAATTTTGCACTGATCATAATATCCAGGAGAAGGTCTCTTTGATAATATCTGCAGTCACAAAGTGGTGAGACTGCAATGTGTAGCACATAAACAGCCCACAGAATATAAAACTGAGAAAACATCCATCCATTACAGGATTAACTTTGGCCATGTGAGGTTGTACTAGATGGAGTTATCCTTCCTACGATAAAATCCAAGTGACAAAACATAATGTGCAATAATAATGAAGATTGGGAAAGACGCAGCTAAGGATAGTCAAGAATAGTTGTCGAAATGTAGTCTGCCAAGGAAATAAGCAAATGCCTCTGTGAGATCCAAGCTGACACTGAGAGAAGGAATAAATCAAACACGATAGATGTAAGTGCTTTCATTGTCATCATCTGTAGTGTCTGGATGCTGAACATCAATGAATGAATAACAGACAAAAAAGGAAATGTTTGCGATGTTCAGTACAATGTGGCATCTTGCTCTGTTGTTGATGAAAAGGAGACTGGTGAGCCTGTATCAACAAATCAGGGAAGGGCAGTTTGACTAGCCAATGCCACTGTCTTTGATGGTGTGGAGCCTGTAGTTGAAGTTGACATAGGAGGATGTAAATTGCGCATTGGGATTACACTTTTTCCACCGCTAGCAGATGTATTCCTGCAACATTGGAGAAACTTGTACCATTCCTGACGGACTTCCCTTCTCATTGCAAACTGAAAAACAAGAATGTAGAAGCCTTGCAGCGAATTCAGGATTGCGAAAATATACTGAAAGGCAAGGTGAGCCTCATCAAACATTGGGATTCCCAGGAGCCAGGTCACACCCAACAGGAGGACTAAGCCAAGAAAACCCATTGCTTGCTTCTTTGGATTGGGTGGTTTAAAGCCCATTTCTTCCACATGGTGGGTGTAGGTGACAGTCAAATACCATATGCACTTGATAAGAAGGCTGGTGTTCATCATGAGGATGAGAAGAGTTGGTGTCAGGAATGAAATGTAGTAAGCTGGGGTTTCCAAACGACAACTGTATGGAGAAGATTAACAAAGAAACAATATTATATTATCAACATGTATACCAATGATATACCATAGTTGAAGAGATTAACTGTCGGTCATTTGAAACTCAACATGAGTTTGGGATAGCAGTTGAAAAGATGATTAGATACGCAATAGTGCATCAGACCAGGGAAAACTCACAGGCATGTGGAGGAAATACGTGCCTGTGTAATTCTGTCATTCAATTTGAGGATGAATTACTCAATGCACGGACTCAGATAGACAATTCTGGAAGCAGCCAAGTGTCATTGTTGGGATACAAGGAATTAACTGTTGCAAATTAGTTATATGTTGCCTTAGAGTCCTTTGCGGGATCAGTGTAAACATGTTTGGGACATGATTAAATATATTCGCGAAGAAATTCTGCCTTATGATTTGTTGGACGATGGATTGATGGCATAACTCCTTGCACCCCAGGCCTTGTCTTATGATCATGATCAATATCAAGCAACAAAGTTCCCACATGAATCAACTTGCATGTGTGTAAACCCGCACTGCTTAGGCTGATCAGCAAACACTTTGAATCCAGGCCACAGATTTATTAATGTTATTATTGAAACATTATTGCTATTATCAATAAATAGATCCACATGCGCTATACTGTGCAGGCTTACACACTGCATGCAAGTTGATCATGGATCAGTGTTGCAGCAACATTGGGACTTGATCATGATTATGATGCAGGGGTGCAAGAGTGCATATCGTTGTTGCACTTTCCAGCTAACCAGGCGGCTGGAATTTTAACTGTGATACAACTCATCAAGTGTTCAAGAAGTTTTTATTGATTGGCCAAAGGGTATAGCCAGGATATTTGATTTATACAGCTACACATTATATCCTGTTTGTTTCATAAATTTGCCGCCCACAAGTCCGTACCATTAGCCTAAAGGTGAATTATAAATTATACTATTAGGACTTTATTAGGAGCCTGAGTCAAGGAAGGGCCACCAAGTTAGTAATGGTATACTTCAGGCAACCATAACTCTATAGCAAACAGGGTGCATGCATCACTATAGCTATACACACAGAGGAAAGACCACTGGCCCATCAGTACAATTGTGCAACAATACGACAGTATAACCCGTGCCTGTGTTTTATGTTTCTAAATATTATGGTCCACCCTTTACATGCAGCCATAATCTAACAACCGTAGCCTGTTGTGAAGAAGTGATTCCCTGTTTTAAGTTATAAAGCAGTCAATAGGAAATAGATAGACCCGTTTTGCCATGGTGGCTGAGAATCTTGATAGGAGGAGCAGCTTTTTTGATTGGTTCTGTAGTGTACATTTTCCTGAGCATAGGATTTTTTCTTATGACTTTGCTTTTCTCCAGCATATATGTTTATCAGTGGCAATTCTGTCAGGCAACTGTGACATTTGTCGGATGAACTATCAACTATTGTAACTTCTGTTATCATTGCAGGAAGGCCTTGAGGTACCAAGAAATGTGTAGTAAATGTGTTTCATGGGGTTTGGCTGTTCTGTGAAAGTATCACTACTAGTGGAGGTGATTATCAAGTTTGTGTGGAGATAAGGGGAAATGTCAAGTATCTTAAAGTTGTATGTATGCGTTTGTGTAGTGTGTGTGTGTGTGTGTGTGTGTGTGTTTGTGTGTGTGCATGCGTGCATGCGTGTGTGTGTGTGTATATGTGTGCACTCGCGCGTGCGTGTGAGTGCATGAATATTATCATTAAACTGCTGTAAAGAACCGCACACGAGCCAGCAATGTGATACATTTGGTTCCAAGGGTCATATGGAGAGAGTTATACACAAGTAAACACAAAGTCAAGTACTGGCAATAAGATCACTGACCATACAAAATGGCCAGGATGCAGTTATTAATCAAGATTTGGATATGAACCTCAGGAAGATTTGCCCGATTGCGGGATGGTGATATGAATGACACACAAACAGTCTCACATGCACACACACACACTCACCCACAAAAGCAATGTTAAGATCCTTTTCCCCTTGTCTCTCCATTGTGAAGATAGTGAACTCCACTGTACTACAAATCCTTTCTTTTGCTGGTTGGTGCGCAGCAGGGATTGGGACGTGGTTTGAGTAGGGTATTCAGCTGACTGATCCATCTTTGCAGTGAAGGGTGTTGCCTGTTGGTCAGGATAGACTTTTTTGTGCTGGCTACAATAGGACAGGTGAAACCTCAGAAGCCTTCCCCATTGGCCTGTGGTGTATCACGAGTATTGCGAAGATAGGAACCATCTTAGCTTTGTTTGGTCATGGTATGTTGGAAACCTAGCTGAGGGAGTTGGATGTTGTTATGGCTGAAAAACAGCTCCAACAACAAGAGCATTAACCTATGTTTATTCCATCTAACATCAATCCTTTTTCCTGTGGTACTCTGCTGAGACTACATTGACCTTCTGGAGAAAACTCCTTCTGGAGTGTGAACAACACATTGAACAAATGGCATTGCTGCCCATTCTTGTGTGCAGACAGCCATTGCACAACCACAACACAGAGAGCAGCTACAGCAGCAAAACACACAACTATCTGTAAGGCCACCATAAGCTGTCTCGTATATCACAGGACCACGTGGATCTCCCAGCAGCAGCCCTTCTGCAATCTGCAGAGATTCCCTAAGCTAAGTCTGACTTTGCATGGGATGTCACCCACTTGATGAAGAAAGATAGCAACCGATTTTAACAGGATGAGGATCACAAGACACGTGTGTTAGGGTTCCACTCACTGATTCATGCTGGTGCTGTTTTTTGACAGTGGGCCAATTGCTTCTTACTGGTGGTACCATCATATGTAGAAATGTCAACTGGGTGCCATTTGTTTCTACGATCCATCGCTGTCACTGATCAACTATGACAGTATGATGTTGTTGTCATCTTAGATCAGGCCATCGATGCTAGGGCATGTGAAATAGTTCAGAATCATTAGCATATCTCAGGAGCACATGAATCTCCCAGAAGCAGCCCTTCTGCCATCTGCAGAGATTCCCTAGGCTAAGTCTGAGTTTGCATGGGCTGTCACCAACTTGATGAACATAGACAGCAGCCGACAAGGATCACAAGACACTACATGTGTTGGGTTCCGCTAACTGATTCACGCTGGTGCTGTTATTCGACATTAGGCCAATTGTTTCTTACCGGTGGTACCATCATTGCCAACAGAGATGTCAAGTGTGTACCATTTCCTTGTATGGTCCATCGCTGTTGCTGATCAGCTATGACAGTACGATGTTGTTGTCATCTTAGATCAGGCCATCGATGCTAAGGCATGCAAAATAGTACAGAATCACCAATTCTCTCTTGTGGTATTAGTTATGGGCGGCTTTCATATAGCTATGGTATTTTTGGCAATCATGGGGAAAGTGCTTAGCTGATGGTGAGCTGGCTGGCCTGCTTATAGAGTCGGGCATCCTTTGCTTATCAGATTCTTCTTCTGTCTTGTCTGGCATCACTACAGCAGGGGTTTCTTGTGCACAAAATTGCGATGGAAGCTTTATTCCACATGGTATGACGGAAGTTTAAGGCTTGGCCTGATGAACAGGCTGGGGTACCTGGAACTATGACAGACATTTCAAATGCACTTGATACTTTGCGGAATGGCAATTTCAAACCTGCTTTCTTCAATGAGTTTCTCCAGTGTCCAGGTTTCACAGCAGGGCATGAAGCTTTCTCTCAGTTTTGTTCATCCTTGCCGACTCTACTCGCTAGATTCTGGTTGTCTTACCATGAGATGGTCAAACTTCTCCCATGTACTTTCGGTCACTGCAAGTGGCTAACTGGATCTAGCAGGTCCATGGCGTAAAGAAAATTTTACCATTTTCTTTACTGTCATTACCTGTCACTGTTTTCCTTAGAAATAACAGTTCTGGCCTACACACCCCAACCTGTTCACGGACAATTGGAGAGGGGAGAGTTTGTTGGTTCTGTTTGCAATGTGTTTCAGTGCCAATTAGCAAAGTTAGTAGTCAATTAGGGCATAGAGCAAACCTCGGTTCAACTGTGAAAGCAAGACCATGGGAGGAATTGTACCATTCAGCAACAACCCAGCAGCAGTATACAAACGGATTGTCAATGCTCACCATTGCGCTGACATTACTAGGTGTGCTGCACACATGGCTGGGCTTGACAAAGGTTCAAAATAACCAAAACGATTGTTGTGTGAACTGCATCAAAGAGCAGCAAGGCCTCTGCTGAGGCAGTAATCAATACGTTTTCTTCTTTGAGCAATCTGTTTACTGCAAGTGAAGCAGATGATGGTCTTTGAATATTTCATCTGGCATGCTAGTGCTAGAGGCCGTTAAGGCGAACCTGTTGGCAACTCTCCATATTACAAAGAAGCATTTTGTGGAGTTTGGGCAAAAAATGTTAAAGTCTGACAAGGAGCAGTTGTACAAACCATTGTCAAACTGAACCTGAAACCCTTTAGCACTGTTGTTTAGAACTATTGCTCAAAAAGTGAAAGGGCAAGATATCATGCATATGATAACAGCAGATTGGTACCTGATGGCCAGGATGCTAGTAATTGACCAAACCAGGGAGCTGGATTTGCGTGGGGTCGTTGGCCATATGCCTGACCCTGGGCCCATTTGGTTCCATGCCTAACACTAACGGTTGTTTCGTAAAATGGTGAATTTCACACTCATTTCTCTTCTGGAAAGGGCTGGGCCCCTACTGAACCTGAGCCAGCCAGTGCTACACGAATTGTAGATGCTGTGGCAACCTTTCAAGTTATGGGTGTCCCAGCATCCAAATTAAACCTTTGCTGAGCCTACATACACAGTGGTTATGGCAGTCACAGATGAAGCATTTTATGGTGGAAGCCAGCAAGGTCACTACGATGACAACCAAAATAAACTGACTTTCATGAAAAACAGCTAATGCAGTCAAAGAGCACAGCAAGGTAATGAATTGCTGGTTCACATTGCTCACCAAGCACCTGACCAGATATACTGTGGCATGGTCAGAGAAGCACTGTGTCACTGATAGACCTTTTTCATGACGAGGAGTGAGGTTGCAATTTTTTTTGTTTTGCTTTTGAGCTTTAGATCTGTTACTGTACACCTGTAATCAAAAAGAAGAGACAAATCTACTCCTCACAGTGATCAAGGAAAGTCGTTTGTGTGGAGAAGTTCCCAAAGCCTGTCCAAAGTTTCTGTTGCATTGATAAATGAAGCTAAAATAAGAACACTTGAGGGTTGTCAACATCATTGCAGCTTCCCAACAGGGTTTCTTTCGCACAGGCGGATGGCAATGGTATACTTACAAAACTGATTGTTAAGACTTGGGTTTTCTTCTGACTCTTTTCCCTGGGGTATTACGTCAGTTAAAACTGGTGATGATTCGGGTAGCATTTTTTTGGGGGTATCAGGTATCAGCCACCATTTCTTGGCTAGCGCATATATCTGCTCAGGTAATAGAATCAGAAGGGTGATTTGATATGAATTTCTTCCTCGATACTGCTCCTCAATTTAGCATGGAGAAGCTGCTTTATGAATTTCACAGACACAATACTAGCCAATGTATACTGAATGACCACGTTGGAGTGAATGCACTTTGTGGGCAGTAACTGCCAAAGTAGTTGTAAAGTTTACCCTGCATGGTGCAGGCTGGCGACATACTACCCAATCGGGCAATTTTCCCTGAAAAACTACTCAATTACCTGAAAAATGTCTGGGTAACATGACTATTTAACCACACAAGCACATCACTAGTTAACACTTGGCTGATTATGAATATTAGCATAGGAATACCCCCTCCAGAAACCCAACAACACAGAGAATAAATATGGCATTCGCTTCGATGTGTACTACCCTATTCCATAGTAATATATGTGGTAGGGTTAGGGTATGCGCAGAGTCGCCCCTATAGAGCATATCCACAAATGAAATGAGCTTTCATTCTCTGCTGAGTCTAAATACTCCCCCCTCTCCACAGCACAGAAATTAGCTTTCGCTCTGCGAGTCTCTGAATGCATTACAGTTCTTTTCTTAAGATCTCCTTGTTGAAGATTTTACTCAAAATGATTATTTAATGAGATGTCATCAAATGTTTTTGTTCACACATGGCAGCCCTGTAAATGTTGTAGTAGCTGCAGAATTAATGATATCGACAAGTGTTGTAAACACATTCATCAGATCCATTAATGCCAATAAAAAGAGGTTTTTGGAGGGTAAACAGTCAAGACCTGCAGGAAATCACTGGAGGATTCCCTATTGCATTCATTCTGGGTAGATATTCATAAGGCTCAATAGGGAGACTTGTCTAAGCAAAGATGGGTATGGGTATAGGGAATTGCACCCGTCACTGTGCAAGTGCCTTCGCGTGTGCATGTCCTTCTTCAGGCGGAATAAGTTCTAGGTAGCTATGCTTAGGACAGTCCATTGCCATGAATGTAGGTAAATGTGTGTATTATCCATGAGTTTGCCACCCATTGCATTATCTTTTCAGTTTTCATTGGAATTCCACAAAATTGGCAGAAAATTGGTGGACTACACTTGAGTTAAGTACATTTTGGCAGCTTAAAGTGTTCAGTGAGTTCAGGTGAAGAGTCACGTTAGGAAATTAGAAGTTTTATTTTGGTAACTTTGGCAACGCTGTTTGGCATACTGTGTTTCATCCTTGATTCAAATTAAGTAAATGATGCAGTGCTTTTGACTTACTCGCTCTTTCCCTTGTATGCCTCCAGATCAGCTGCAGCTGTTATAGCAACAATAATTCCTGGAAGACCTGAAAATGAAAAAACATAAAACAACTGAGAAGAATAAGACAATCACTGCAAGTTAGGTCTCACAAAATTCTACTGACTGCAACTGAAACACAAATTATTGTTTTATAAAATCACAACAGTCACAATTGATTAGACCAAACTTCCCAACCGGTAATCAGCTTTTACCTCAGGTTCAATAAAAAATAATTATACTTTTACTTCCTAGTATGCATGCTTTTCACTTACCCCAGCATAGCAAAGCTGCAACCTTTACATTAATGTCCGTGGAGGGTTTAAATATCAGGCGATGTGTGGCCAAGTAGATAGAGATTGCTTGCAGTAACATCCAACAAAATGATGACAACAGAAAATAGTGCACAGCAATGGATGCAAATGTGCACATATTGGTGTTAGTTATTATATTGATGCCCCCCATGAAGAAAATGTATGTTTCAAGAAGTGACACAGCTAAACAGGCCAGAGCTTGCCTGCCTGTGTGTTGACGTTCTTTCCTGAAAACAAAAAGGAACTCAGTGAACTATTTGTTGTTAAAGGGTCAAAGAGCTTGAGTGCACTGAAGAAAAGGCCCTGAGTGCTATGCTAAGCTTAAAAAGCATCTACGAAAGACAAATAAGTAGTCTGAAATGATGGCAGAATCAATGTTTATGGACAACATGCATACAGCACACACATCTGAACATATAACAGATAGGTGTGACATACAGGTGCATACACACAGATGCATCCATGTAAACACACGTACATGTATTTGCCACTACTACAGATATTGATGCACCCCGGACCATAATGCATACACAACTTCTCACACATATGCACACAGTACACAGAGCTGCACATGAACCATGCACAGCTACATGCACCACACATATCTACACAAGGAGACAAACACGCAACTAGAGCCAAAAAAGACACAAAAACTCACGAACAAATTCACACTTGACTGTACATTATCCACACAAACATGTATAGGCACACCATTACACGCATGAGTCCTGACAACTACTTTCTACAGAATACAGGATGTTGAAATTTTCCAAATACAACTGATCAGTGTTACCAGGACAAGCACACTATCTCTACATGCACGTGTAAATATCAATGCACGTTGCCATTAGGCTCTTGTAGTGGAGTGGGGAAAGTCATTAACTACCATTAGAGGCATTGGTGGAGCTGCTTTCTTCTGAAAGCAGGATATTATTTGTTGAACAATCTCAAAGAGGGGTTATTAAACTTCAACACACCTTGGATAAGTTGGGGTAGTTGGCAAATGTTGGGGATTAAAAAAAGGTCCTGAAACACCAATATTAGCAGAAAATCATTCCAAACCTTTACTCTAATCTTCACTTTAATTCTTCTCTCTAACTCTGTCAAACCTAAACAAAGCGACCCCATCTTTTATATCTACGCTAAGAGGATGGAGTGTAACCGAGCTTAAATTACAATGACTAAATAAAAACACAAGGTGCAAATGGATGATGAAAGTATGAAAGGTTTCAAGGAAATAGGAACAATTAACTTAACATTGGTTCTAAGTGATGTGACAGACTGTGGGTAAGGCTGATGTGGTTGGTCCTTTACACTTCCTGTCCTTCTCTGAAAACAAGCCAGGGAATCATTGCTGCAGCCTGAGATAGATCCGGAAAGCGCTTCCGTGTTAGTGTCAGTAGTGCCTGAGTGATGATGAATGGTTTAGGAGTATGGTTGAGGAGCAAGACTTAAATGGATGAGGTGAGTGCTGTTATCTTTGTAGCGATTAAGCCAGGTGAGAGTTCGGTGATCTGTCTGGATGACAAAGGGGCAGACCAACAGTTGAAACTGAAAGGCTTGGAAGGTGAAATTCACAGTGAGACATTCCTTTTTGACAGTAGAATAACGTTGCTCATGAGGGAGAAATTTGTAGAGAAGGCTGGAAGAAAATGGTGGTAATCACCAGTGGGGCCAAGGAGGGAGCGAAGTTCTTTCTTCGATGTGGGGACCAGAAAACAGCAAACAGCATCCAATATCTCTGGGTGAGGGAGAGCAAAGCCATTTGCGATGATCGGATCAGGATAAGACCAGGCTGCTGTCTGTGCGACACCAACCTGGCATTCGCACAGTTTCACAGAGAGACTGGCAGATTGGGAAGGTCAAGGACAGGAGAGCCATGTTCAAGATGATCTTCTCAGCAGGAGCTGAGAATAATGAGATCATCAACACATGCGCCAACAGAATCGCGGTAAGGGCTTAGAATGTGATCCATGAAGCGTTTAAATGTCGCTGAAGCGCCTTTCAAACCAAAGGGGCAGAGTCTGAAACTGAGAGGCAAAATTAAGTTGAAAATGCAGTCTTGTGACGAAAGTCTGGTACAACAGGCATTTGCCAGCAGTTTCGGGTGAGGTCCAACAATGAGGCATTGATGGTTAATCAGGATATCACATGCATCCACGTCAAACAGATGAATGTTATCCGTTGCATACAGTTATATAATTACATACCTTCTTAGGTCACAAGATTGTAGGGAACATCTAAGAAATGTGAAACGACTTTCTCACAACTCATGTGCCGTTACCCGTATAAACCACCTATTCCCTAAGATGTTTTGAATATCTGATCACAATCCCTAACCCACGCACCATCTGCTAATCCCATCCCCTTACCCACGCACAATCTGCTAATCACAACCCCTTACCCACGCACTTTAAGTTAAGATAGTGACAAGGTTGTGAGAAATAGATTGATAGCCACAACACTTGGTTGCGAATGGTTGCATCACAACTCTCGCTGCTGTGCAGGTCTGGTTGTGATTTGCTGGTCACAACCTCGGTCTTGGCTATGAATCTATATGTCTAATATGTTGGGGAGACCTTTGTCCATGTGGAGCGAAGTATGTTGAGAAAATCACTGCACCAGGTAACCATAAAGGAGCTCAAATGGCAAGAAACCTGTGATGGCCTCTGGGGCTTCTCCATAAGCAAACAGGATATAAGACAGATCCTTGTCCCAGTAACAATCAGCTGCATGCACAAGCTTAAGCTTGCACAGCATCGCCTTATGAGTTGCTTTGAACAGTTCAACCAGACCACTGGATTGACGGTGGTACGGGTCTGTGTGAATCCAGATGGTCAACCATTGGTAGAGCGCGTGAAGTTATTTCTTTGATCTGTCAGGATCTCCTTGGGTGTTCCAACACATGAGAAGATTGTGATGAGCTGTTTAGCAAGTGTCTCAGTCAGGATATCTCATAGAGCAACAACTACAGGATAGCTGGCGGAGTAGTCACATGACAGGATGTATCAGTTGCCAGACGAAGTGCGAGAAGAGAACTGAGAATCTCCATTGTGATCTGTTGGAATGGCTCATCACTTATTGGCAGAAGTACCAGTTGGGCTCTAGGGAGCTTGTGGGTTGACAATTTCTAGCAGACTGAACATGGAGTGTGAAAATCCGAGATCTCAGGGCAAGATGGGCTAGTAAAATCGGTGCAATATGTGCTCTGTTGTCTTGTTAGTGCCCAAATATCTAGCGAGAGGGATCTCATGAGCCAAATGAAGGATATTGCATCAACAATGGGTAGGTAGAACCAGCTGGTCGACTGGTGGGAAGTTATCAGTAGAAGTTCCTCTGAGTTGCTAACAGGAGTTCAACTTGTCATATTGAATAAAGTAACCAGAATGATGAGGAGGGGAATGGCAGGTGGAATCATGTGCAGAGTCCAGTGTGTGATCAGCCCGTTGTAAATGCTGTAGTTCTGAGGTGGGAATGTTCAGATTGTTCCAGTTACTGGTTGCTTGATGATTTAAGTGTCACTGTTCATTGGGAATTAGGCAAGGATGGTTGCAATGCAGTTCAACAGGTGATACACATAATCAAAGGCATCAGGAGAGGAGTCCTGCAAAGGATTGGCATTCATTCTGGATGAATCCTTGTAAGGTTGTTGGCAGTAAAGCAGCAAAGTTGCCTTGAGTGTGGGGAACAGACTCGTCATCATTATTGACAAGAGGAGTTGACCAAGCTGTTATGCTGTCAGAAACTAAGCAAAGGGGAATTGTCACGGGCTTGGTGGTGGAGTTCAGCTTGAGTTGCCACCAAAGTGGTCTCAGTACATGTAGTTCCGTTGGACGGATCAGATAAGTGGAGAAGAAGAGTAGGGACATCGGTGCTAAGTAAAATTCAATGTAGTAGGCTGGAGGGAACAAACTTCGTATGGGCCATCGTCAACAACAGTATCAACATCAGCAAGTGGACAGGCTGTAATGTCTCCATGAGCACAACAAAGCTTAACAGAAGAGCCAGGGATGAGGGGAGTATCTGGAGCCAAACAGCTGTGTACTAGTAGTGTCTGAGAACTCTGTAATCAATGCAAATATCATCCACAATGTTGCCATCAATGAGGCCGGCACAGAAAAACCAAGTTAAGGCAAGGAGGTGGAGCTAGAGCAGTGCTGTGGAGGGTTGGCCATGGTGTCAGTATCATGGACTGAGGTTTTCCTCAGAAGAGTGCTTCTGTACAGTAGTGTTGATAGAGACGATTCTTGCCACATTTGGAGCAAGTGATGTGATGAAGAGGAGTTCTCGCTGCAGCCATAGAGCTAGTACCATTGTTGCGGTTTGTGACAGGGGGTGGAGGTTCCTGTGTACTTTTTTAGGACTGCGTAGGGCAGTAGGTAGGGCAGAGGAGCTGTTGAAGCGCTTGTACTCTCAGTGAGTGTGTTCGGGGCAATCCAATGGCACTGCAAGGAGTTGCATTGCCATAGTTTGAGCCTTGAGCAAGTAGATGTGAATGGCCAGGTATCGTTGTAGCAGTTGTATGAGTAAGGTCACGTCAGGGCTGCAGTAGTCAACATAACAAAGTGGCATGCTTGCTGCGACCACAATCCACACAGCAGGGGCAAGATCATGTAGTAACAGTGAGTTTGGTTAGTTCTTTGTGGGCAGTCATGTAGGCATCCACAAGGTCAGCTGTATCAGCAGATGAAGAGGGCTGACATTTCCGCATTTAGAGCAGAATATCATTGGGAAGAGCATTGAAGAGCTGTTTCATGATGGAGAGATCGAGCAAATCGACTTAGGATGAAGCATTGGGGGCTCATGCAGCGGCCAAATCAGCGAGGGAAGTCCAAACTCCTGGGTAGTTTTTTCTGAATTGAAATGTGGCAGTTCAAAAGCGTTGTTGGTACATTTCCCAGTTGATCGCGTACCATCACGATATTGCAGCCCTCACATTCACATAGCCACCGGTTGCAGTCGGGTCAAGTGCAGCATAATCATGTTGAGCTTTAACTCTCACTTGTAAGGTGAGGTGGAGCATCTACGCTTTTTCAGAAACGTTGTAAGCCACCATCACCCTTTCGATAGTGATGAAACATTTTTTTATGTCATTCATGTCAGTAAGCTTTGGCAGTTTTAGTCAAAGAGAGGGCATTATAGGAGTTGTGGTACTAGTGGCAGACACAACCATAATTATGTAGAATCTGTTCAACTTATCGCTCTTCACTTCAATTTTGAGAAAACTATGCAAACAACTGTCTTTTATATCTACGCTCTGAGGATGTGATGTAACGAAGGATAATTTAGAATGACTAAACCAAAGTGCATTTTAAATGCGCAAAAAGTGATGAAATCGTGAAATGAATGAAGAAGCAAAGGGTAAAATGAAAACGAATGATCAACTAATTGTTTGTTCTAGGCAATGTAAGTCTGTGGGGAAGGTGATGTAGTAAGGCTGCCATCCAAGGTAATAGAGAGCTGGAGTGGGTAGAACGCAAAGGAATTAATTAAGTTTACTTATGGGTTAGTTAGAATTGTCCACAGAACGATCAGTAGTGAGCCCATTGACATTGAACAACCAACATAAGTTATTGCTGCTAAAGCCCGCTCATGGTCTAAAGGTAGTACAGGCTGTTTAGACAACACCTGCACATCCTGCACAACAATAAGAAAGGATACACACTTTAAGTATAGATTAACAGAGTGTGTACCCAATGTTGCAAGGTTTACACGGTGCGGAGCAGGTCGCATTTCTCATTTTGCACTGTAGTTCATGTTTGTGCTTGTGACCACAAGTTACATAAAGCCTGTTCAATCTCCCTCCGACCTTTGACAATCTGTAGCCGTTTTGTTTGATTAGTCACTTGACCTTAGAATGGGAGGGGTAGGAGTCAAACAGACCATGGGATGCCATCAGAGAGCTCTGAAAATTTAAGCTCGAGCTTGGGAATCTACTTGTGGTAAGTATGAAGTTAATAGATTTACATGGATAGCAAGTTCAATCTTCGGCATGCAGAACCATTGTCATCGAGATTTAGGACCATTGTTCTAATGTCCATATTGACTGAGCATGTCGTAAGGTGATGAGACTTCTTATCTTATAGGTCGGACCGGGGTACCTATACTCATGCACTAGAATAGTGGAGCAGAGGAAAGCGCTTTTCTTACATGTCACATGACAATTGTGAATTGGCACCCTCCATCTGATCTACTGCCACCTGGCACTCAAGAGGTGGAAGCGGTACATAATGTAATAAAGAAGTTCACTATGCCAAAGTAGCTGCTGTGAAAGACTTCAGGAAGCTTGAGAAATGTTGTTATGAACTAGTAATGACTTCAGTTCTTGGCAAAGAGACAAAACATCTACAGTATTCACTGCACAACCTTGGGAGAAGAACGTGCTAGGTAACTTGTTGCAACAGCTATCAGTGACAGCTTTGCTGTTGCAAGCAGTTACAATTCACTCCTTTCATGCCAATACAAGTCAAAAACTTGCTAACAATGGAGCAAGTGACATCATTGTGACGAATGTGTCCTCTCAATATCTGGAAACCAGCCCTGCTCCCTAAGTAGAGCCTACAGAAAAAAAATGAAGGGAACTTTTGATGCCGACACCGTTTCCCAACATTGCGGTATAGTTTATGTGCATTGTTCTGTATCCAGTTCAAGCTTAGCCTGCGTGTGGTTAATCTTAGTTTGAACTACACTATTAACTGGCTGGCATATAGTGGACACCTGTAGAAGTACATAATATAATTGTAATGTTGCATCATTGGCACCTCCTGGATGTTGTGCATGTAAGAATTGTACATCGCTGTAGCATACCAGGTGTTGTCAATGTTAGAATAGTAACTCTAAACATAGGGCTTTGGGGACGTAGATAGTGCAGTAAAATATTGTCACACTACAGAGTTGACATACTGGATGTACAAATTGTAATAAAGAACTGTTATATAATTTGGCAAGCAGGCTGATCCTGGCCGTGGTGCAATCATGAACATTGTCCGGCATCAGCCTGCTGTCAGTGTAGCGTTGTGATGCATGTTAATCCTATTCATACCAGGCTTTTTTGGAACTCAAGAAACCAAGGGTGGGCACATTGTGCCAACCCCCTAGAGAAACCATAGTTCCTCCTCTCCTAGATTCTTGATCATTGGTTTTCTGGAACCTTGACAGTAGTTGATCACATGGTCAAGAATTGGTTGCCATGACAACAAATGAGCAAGAGTTTAAGGGGAAACCTCATGACAAATTCAACAACATGTAGCATCATGGATAGCAAGTCTGGTTTTGCCAATGCTGTCACTAATGAAATTCAAACAGTTACTGAGTAGTTGAAGAAGGAATTAGATGCAAAACATCAGCATAATAATGAGTTCAAACATTGATGGTACGGTTGTTCTTTAGGTGACGGTTGGGTAATCAACCCAGAACAATCTCATTCAAGCGTTGCTATGGCAATCTCAGCTATCAACTACACAGAAACAATGCTTTTTCCTGACTTGGCAGCACAAGGAGGAAAAGTCATGGAGCAGCAGCTGCTAATTTTGAGTTACTTTGGGGATACTCCTTTAATGCCCCCCTTCCCCCTCTGGTTTGGATAGGGTTAAGGCTTCCTTGTGGTAGGTTTGATCCATGATCTATCTTAACAGAACTCATCATTTCCAAGAGACAGATATGTCTAGCTTGTAGGGGTCTGCAGCTGGAGGACACATTGCAATTGTCTTGGCAGCATTCAATTGTTTAACCCTTTTCATACCTGGAATGTTGCACTGCAAACTCCAGGGGAGGGCTGTTTCATCCTACCACTTTCTAATTCAGCTCTAACAACCAGACCTGAGGACATATTATGTGCTTTGGTTTACATTGATAAGTACATTTTATACCCACATAGGCTAGGTTAGGGGAGAACTATCAACTGATTTATTAAGGGTAAAGTTTCTGTATACTGTGTATCCGCTGAAAACACTGTCACAATAAAGGTAAAGGTTGTGTACATTTTATTGCCTGTAAAATCTTAGGAATTGGGAAAAGAAATCAGGAGATAAAAGGCCAGGTTGCAGAGTGGAGAAAAATGTAGAAACAAAAATCAAACCATGTAGGCAAAATATATAAGAGTCACCCTCAGTGTCACACGCATCCCAATCGACATTTAGAAGCTAAAGGCAAATATCAGGACAAAATACTTTGCAGGCTTCATCAAATCAATATGCGTGAAAGTCATGGCTTTGCACCACCCTTTTTAGTGCTATTTGGATGTTTAAACTTATCCTAGTGGAGAAAGGGTAGATTTTTGGCTGTTTAAGGTGATCTTTGACCAAATTCAAGGTTATGCCTTTCCAGTGAGTGCGACAGTGTTATAATTATTGTGTTAATTGTTAGTTAGATGGGGTCTTACCATAAGAATAGCAAAGTTTGTCAGGTGGTTGCACTTGCAAAGATGCCTGTCTCCAGCAGAGCTTACCAACCAACAGCCCAACTGTGACCACTCACCATAGCCACCTGAGGACATTTTAAAGAAACCACTGATCTCATATTCA
This sequence comes from Nicola tetela, assembly GCA_028565695.1. Lineage (NCBI taxonomy): Eukaryota > Metazoa > Porifera > Calcarea > Clathrinida > Clathrinidae > Nicola > Nicola tetela. The sequence continues at coordinate 4,543 of JAOWAW010048899.1, read as the reverse complement.
GGTAAGAATCACATTGCACTCAGAGATATAGATCCCTCTGAGCATTTTGTTTATGTGAACATGATAATGGTAAGGAAATCATGACACCTTTTTTGCCCTTATTAGGCTCATAGAGATAGGAGAGAGCTACTACAGCGACCATTGGGTGCGTGTGTCTATGCATGTGTTTCTACTATGGGGAAATTATTCATCATTGAATAACCCACACTACTCATTAATTTACACTTATTGCAATTAAGTTATTGCCACTTACTTCGGGCTGCGTCGCTCCAAAATGAACAATGAGGCGTTGAATTCTGCAAGGGCACATAAAATCAGAGCATAAGAATTAACAAAAATCATTCTTGAGTATCCTGGAAGAAAATAATACTTATGTATTGCATCTAATCAATATGTGTGTTGTGTGGTGATATGCTAGGTTATTCAACTGTTGGCTACCATATGAGTGCTGTAAAAGCAGCTTCATCATGCATCTACAGCAGATGTGTTTAACAGCTACCTATGTATTTATAGAAAGTTCAACAGGAGTGTTAAAAATTACTTGTTTAGTAATGTTTTCCCAACTATCAACCCTGCTGGTGTGGCTCCCTCACTAATTTATGAGCGAGCAATTTATGCAACAAGTAAAGTACATGTAATAACAATTAATGTGGCTTACAACATAGTCAAAAGTAACTTGCAATAACTAAGAAGAAGTATTGCACTTGGTCTTTTACTGTTGTATCCTTTTTCAAGCCAGTACCCTTTTCATGACAATGCAGTATCCAGGATGTCATGGCCCTTTGGTTGTTACAATTAGGCTCACCATAGGAAAGCTCTCTCTTAGCAAGAGACTCATTTCTGTCCTCAGGAAGGATGTGTTCAGACCCTCAGTCAATGTAGCTGAAACAACCAGCGAATTTATAGCCTTCAGCTCATCGCCAAGAAGAAGCTCACTTGACTATAACTGCAAACTGCTTCTCTCCGCAGAAGGGCTTTGAAAGAGTTTGGTGTTTCTAAACACGTGAAATATGACAGCTGTTGGATTCTGACACTGACCTGAATGAGTCATGTTGTCTGTCACTGTCTCATTCAATACAAGGCCACCATCCGTGTTTGTAGCGAAATTTCTCGGGAGATTTAAAGCCCCAGCAACTTGAGTGTCATTAATGAGGAAGTTTAGATTTGCTTCATTGGTGTCTGCAATGAATGTCGTCAGGTTGCTTGAAGTTATGAATGATGATCCTGGGAAAGAAGTGTTGATAGTAATGCAGATTAGAGATGCATAGACTGCAAAGTTTGGTGCTTGGAAAACCACAGCTGGGGAGGAGGAATTGGATAGCAAAGTACTGCCGATGAGCTTTCTCTCAAACATGTCAATACTTCGTAGAAGCCTGGAAATCAAAAACATGAACACCAAAAGGAAAGCTTTCCGTTGGAGTTTTCTTCCCAAATACTCTATGCATTATTCATTAGCAGCATAAGACAGTCAAGTTTTCTCAACAACTGAAAAAGGAAGCTCCAGAAACCTTGAAGATCTAAAGAGTTGTTTAAGTGAAAAAAATCATGTAAGAGCTCCAGAGGGAAGACACAGCAGAAAGTTTCCAACCCTACTGAATATCAACAATGCTGGCTGCATCTGTATTGATTATGTTGAGATCGTTTCATGGAGCAATATCAGCGCTATAATCTTCAGGTCCTTTTGTTTACTGAAGGATTGCTCTACCAGTGTTATTCTTGCATTCTCTGCAGCTATAGAATTTTAGAGGCTTTAGCATGCTACTGAAAAGGTAATTTCTTAACAGATTGGTCTATGGACCTATATTAGCTGTTATGTTCCTTACCATACCTCGTACTTTCCTGGCTTTGTCTTTGTGCCTTCAAGATTGTAATACTACTGCTGCTGGTATAGTCGCTGACAACAGGTACAAGGTTTTTGAAGACCTGCGATTTTGAAGAAGCCAATGCAGTAACAGAACTGGAAGCTCAAATCGGGTAAAAGAAACTTCAGGAAATCGCTCATGCTTTACCTACACTTGAGAGGCCACTGACTCAGACCATTTAAGTACAGGTGGATTTAAAATTTGGGATCAGAAAATCACCATAGCTAATACTGAAGCCCATAAGCATGTATCAGATAGCAACAATGCTGCGATGTGTGAAAGAATTTCAGAAGATGAGCTGTGTTTGCCATGGTAAAGACCATATAATTTTCCAAATATTTGAATTTGTAACTTCCGCTTTGCAATTGGCAGAATGTCCCAATTACAGTGATATATATGAGAAGGGAAGAGCAAGGTGCTTGATGCTAACCATTAAAACCACAAAGGTATACAAAGTGGCATGGGACACAGAAGAAGCCCTTAGCCCCATCCCTGCACAGCACAAAGCCTCAGACACTGCCTCTACTGGATGCTGTGGTGGAATATTATGCTTCAAGTCATCACAGAGAAAATTAATGGGTCTAGATCTGCTTCCTCAGTACAGCAAAGAGTGGCGCATTAAGACAGGTGTACCATTCGTTGGTGCATCCACCTGAATTTAATTGACATTTTAATGATGAGTCATTTAGAATTCTTTTGGACTTCGAGTACCATTTCACGGGTAGGAAGAGTCCCTGGGTGGTCATATACGTATTTGGATCATCAGAAGGACAGTTAGACATTGCCTTCTTCCTGGACATCTTCCGAAAGTAAGTGCCTTCATTTACCTGTTTTGCAGTCAGCGATCAAATATTATTTTGGCGTGGAGAAGTTGCGTCATTGATACCAGGGAAAAGTTACAAACCAGCCACTGTATACTGAAGGATAATGTTGGAGTGAACGCAATTTACGCAAGTTGTGGCCCTTATGTTATCCACTTTTCCAAAACCCATGCTAACACCTCAACAACATCATGAAAACGTTATGTTTTTGAAATAGCTGGGCCAAAATAGACTAGTACAAAAACTGAGAAGAGTGACTAGGTTGAGGATCAGACTGCTCCACCTCGATCCTTGGCGGTACTATCTGGATGCTCAAATTCAGCAAAGGACAGCTATATTGACCCATAAGTCTTGGAGATTGTAGTTTACTATACGCTTTGAAGTCATCCTACACGTTGCAGGTCGGCAACACCCAACTTGATTGAGTAATTTTATCTTGAAAAACAACTAAATTACCTGACAAATTTTCGGGTCTCACAGGTACCCAACTACCAGAGCACACCACTAGCAATGATCTTGAGGAACACTAATCTCGGAATTTGAAACATAAAGCTTGCACAGTTTACGGTAGGTGATCCTGGCTTTACATGTGGATGCCACAGTCTACTTGCAAGCGTGTTGAAAGAGTTGGTTCCTCGACTTTGCCCAATATTTCAAGAGACGTTTTACCATGGTTTTGCAGATAGTCAGGCAAAGATGGTTTTTCTGGTGATGTGATCTCAGCCAACAGCCAGAAGCTCAAACAGATGAAGTTCATTGTGTATAGGGTGAGCAGATATGCAGCATCAGTCAATAGGTCTAAGTGCGCCCTGCAGGGAGCAGATATCAGCCTGCTCATAGCAGGACTCATCAAAAGTGTGTGGAATTTGAGGCTGACATTTCCTTACTGGCATGAGCGCAATCACAGAGCAAGGCTCAACAGTTTGGAAAATAAATTCTGACAAATACATGGCTGCTTGTGAGAGGGTATTGAAGTATAGTCAGAGTTTGAATGGCAATGAACAAAAGACACATTAGAATTCAGTTTGTGGAATACAGCCATGCCTAACAGAGTTTCTCTTCTCTGAGACAGTGAAGCCCCATATTGACAGAGTTTATGATAATAATTGTCTTATTGAACGGTTGAAAACAATCAGCCAAAGTTTGCAGGTGACATTTGCTCACATGAATACAGCATGTAGTTTGAGCCAAGGCTGAGGCAGACTCAATAATGAGTGGCCTATTGGCATTTCCACCTCCCTTTCAGGATCTTCTGACCCTAATGTGTTACTGCCCTTGTGTTTGTCTGTCTTTCTGTGTCAAAGTCTGGGCCTCCTAGTGTTTGTGTGTGTATGTGTGTGTGTTTGCGTGTGTTTGTGTGTGTGTGTCATTAAAGACAGAAAGAAAGAAAGAAAGAAAAAAGAAAGAAAGAAAGAAAACGAAGAAAAATGGAGAGCCACAGCCAGGGATCGAACCGGGGTCTTGGGATTTGTGCTCCTGCGTCATACCCATTAGACCACCGTGGATCTCACCACTGATCTGCGGACAACTGCCAAGTTTCCTCAGAGCACTGACAAAATACGCCAACTCCTATCTGGCTGACCGGGACATGCACTGGCACGTCACCATGAATCAAGCCTGAGTTGGATGAAAGCGTCATTGAAAAGAAAGGGAGAAAGAAAGAAAGAAAGAAAGAAATCGAGAAAAAATGGAGAGCCACAGCCAGGGATTTAACTGGGGTCTCGGGATTTGCGCTCCCTCGTTATAACCACTAGACCACCATGGATCTCACCACTGATCTGCGGTGTGTGTGTGTGTGTGTGTGTGTGTGTGTGTGTGTGTGTGTGTTTATGTGTGTGTGTGTGTGTGTGTGTTTATGTG
>JAOWAW010048788.1:0-17130 GCA_028565695.1 Nicola tetela | reverse complement strand
CACCCACCCACCCAATCACGCACACACGCATGCACACACTTATGCCACTTTCTTTGTTTCTGTGCTTCTCTGTTTGGCTGTCTTTGTACATCTTTCTCTCTCTCCCCTCTCCCTGTTGTTGGCCTTTCTTGATATAGTTGTGATATTGCTCAACTCACAGAATTTGTAGACTGGTCAGGTGTCTCTTTAATTCATTGGAAACCATTGGTAATGACCATGTCATGATAACAACAATCTCATGGGTCAACATTTTCATTTTTCCCTTTGCACATTGGCATACTTTCAAATTATTGCCTGTATTACCATGGATTTGTTTCTTGTTACTGAAAATGATGCATGTAGTTGGGTGTAAACCTCAGGCATATCTAATCAGTGTACATGTATCTAATAACGTTATGACACCAGTCTTGTTTAGATATCTTGAGATGGATTCAAGGGACGAGCATTAAAGGGCAACTCAACCCCCAAATCAAAATTTTGCTAGATCATTTCTTTGGAAAGTCTCTGCGCAAAGCAGCGAGAGCTAAAGCTGCTGCCTTTCACTGTTCGACTGAAGGGAGCTGTACGATCTCATCCCTGTCTGTGACGTAAGTAGTCCCAGGCTTCCAGCTGTGCTTCTACATATACATGTTCTTTCATGTAAAACTATGTACAATGCCTATGCTCACAATCTGTGGTCCAAACGGGAAGGAGGAGGCCACTTGTGCCGCTCCCTGCTTGAATTTGGTTATGGCAGCAAGGAGAACCAGCTTCAGGATGTAGACTTAAACAGCATTATGATGACCGATGAGGAATTGGTGGCCTCTTTCCTCCGATTCGGCTCTGACCTTCCGAGCATAGGAATTGTACATAGATCTACGTATAAAAACATGTACATGTAAGAGCACAGCTGGGCGCTTGGACTACTTACGTCACAGGTGGGGGCAAGAACATGCAGCTCCCTTCAGTCAATCAGCAACAGGCGGCAGCTCCAGCTCCTGCTGCTTCACTCAGAGACATCATGAAGGCAAGAAGACAACCTGGTGAAATTTTGATTTGGGGTTGACTTGCCCTTTAAAATCAACTTGTTGAGACAGAGTGATCGAAGAACAAGCACAAGCCTTCAACACACACTGTTTAATTGGCTGACATCTCTTTGATGACTGGTTTGTTTGTTGTTGTCTTTCTGCTATTAGATGGGTAACAAACTGGAAGACCTCTATACAGGCAATCAGGTGCATCGACTAGCTCGCTGGGCACTTTGTATCATTGCGCTGGAACTGATGTCCCAAGCACCAGCGGTTAGTGCTGACTTCACCTAGTATAGTCTGGCAGTCTTTGTCCTTTGGATTGACCACTTCTCCAGGGAATCATGGAAACAATTTTCGAGGCTTCTGGATGAAAAAAATTAAGTTTGATGAAAAATTGAAGATATCTGATGAATACATTTCAGGCAACAAAAGTCAGAGGAGTTTTCAGTGTTTGATTTGTTTGCATAGTTCTTCAGCAGTGGATGTGATTTTATGGTTTCTTCAGACCACAACTATGACCTTTACTTTCTATAACACCTTCATGGCTCTGTGGAATTATTTGCTGAGAACTCCTACTGTACATGAGTATTTAATTTTGGACTACCTGAAACCCAATGTGCAGGAGCTGATCAAGGATGGTAAGCTCTGTCTTTTGTGGTGTTAAAGAAGATGTCTTAATTTACGATATACAGTTCATTTTGCAGCTATGTCACCAACCTTGTTCAATTTGCATTCAGGTGGTAAATTACTTCCTAGTGCTGTTGCTCTTGTTGATCGCTTTGGACCGGAGAAGAAAGCAACTAGTTTGGCAGAGCAGAAAGGTCGTCTAAGACCAGTTCCTCACAAGGAATCACGAGAAATGCCAAGGACAAGTGGCCCACAGAGAATTCCTAGGAGGAGGTAGAAACTGCTGAAGTGCTTCTTGCACTACACCATGCCGTAGCATATTTCACATCTGGCTGGTAAACTTTTTTTGAAGATTTTTTAATTGTTTCTGCCAAATGTTTATAAGTACCTTCAATTCTGTGAATTCCTAGTACATGTCATACTGATTTAGCAGCTGCTGTTTGTACATAATATTATGATGATGCCTCTCAAGTTAGCAAAGCATCAAAAAAGTTATGTAAAAAACAACCTGTGTGCTTTGTTTTAAACACCTGGGCTTGCATCAGTGAGACAAGCTTTGGCTCTAGTAGGGGGTAGGGAATAGAATAGACTTTCTTTTCACTACCCCTTGCCTCTAGTCAAGTATGCTGGAGTGTAATGAAATGTAGTGAAGTGTTTCTAAATTTGAGTTTTATGGCACCTGCTGTACATCTCATTGGGATGAGGAGGTGAGATTCTCTCTCTCTCTCTCTCCTCTGGCTCTCTAAAAAGCATGTACCAAAGCTAACAAGCATACATGGGTCATTTAGGCTCTCTCAAATCCCCATTTGGGCCGAGTGAATTTTTTTTAACCTTGCAGCAAAGGTAAAATAATACAACATGGGTTAACAAGGCCCACTAATAGACTAGATAGTTGAACTTGGTGGTTTGTCATTAATTTGGTATGTTACCTTACTGACTACTACTTGTATCAAAAATTACATAGCTCACCACAGTTGACGAGGCCAGAAGTATAACTCATCAACTTGATGTATACTTCCTATATTCTATACTTGAAATATACTTTCTAACTCCTGGGGCAATACAAGGTCACTGCAGACATAGCCTAAATTATCACTGTAGTAACTCTGTGGTGTATTGCACGTTGCAGATACTGATTTATGATTGTATTATCACAGAGCCTGCCATGAAGCCAGTTCTCTTGAGCTAGCAGATTGGCTAAGCAGTCAAGATTGTGATTTTCGTTTCGGCTTGGCACTTGATCGCCACAGGTTTGAGGCCACTGTGGGCAGTCTAAGCTGGCAGAAACATGAGAAATGATTGGCATTGATGAAGACTTCTCTGTACCATGTCACAAAATATGACTTGGTTCTTTTATCTGCCCTGAACCACAATGCTTAATGGGGGGTTAGTAACAGTGGCTTCCAAACTATCTAAGCACCAAGTAAATCACACAACCAACATCAAGACACAAACAGACACACCTTTATTTCTCTTTCTTCCTCACTTCATGTAGCATATGTAGAAGTTTCTAATATTTTGTGTTTTATGGAGTTTTTTGTAAAAAAAATATTTTTGATCATCTCTTCAGTTTGCTCTAAGAGTGCGTTGCCATTAAAATGAACTCTTCTCTTGTTGGTGAAAATTGCAAAACAAAGGCATTATACATAGACTAGTATCAGCATTCACAACCAAAAAAAATCAAAAGCAAAGCAATTCCATGTAGAGGTCAGTGTAAGGTGTTGGAGTGGATATGTCAGGCAGCTCAAGGTATGTGGGTATCTCTATGTGCAGATCAAGACCAAAATGAAGTCAATGTAGCAGTGTTTGTTTTCTGTGAGCCCTTTAAGCGAGAGCTCTTCGCTGCTGTACCACCTCGTCCAAGCGTGATCTGTTTTCTGTACAGAAAATAATGCAGGAGAAATGCAGTTCTCCATCACAACAATCCCCATGACCAAAACTCACAGCTCTCCGCCCAACATCCAAAAAATATACGACATAGACGAATGTGAAAAAAAATAGCTGTGCATTGTGAGAAGTCAGTACACACACTGTGGATGTTCTCAATCATCTCTCACGCAGTTGGAATCAGAACTGCCCTCTCTCTCTCTCTCTCTCTCTCTCTCTCTCCTCTACTCTACTCTGAGGATCTTTTAGTTCTCTGTTTATCCATGCAAGTCTCTTCCTCCTCTCTGTCAGGTCTCGTCTCCTTTCTCCACCAGTTAAGGCGGAAAGAAGATAAAGCCACACATGTGTACCAAGGCATATTTCTCATGTGTGAATTTGATACAGCAACTATGGTCAGCACTACAATAGAGCAACTTGTACAGTACATTGGGACCGGCACGTCTACATGTATCCATTGAAACCATGAAAACCATCCACATCTACGCAATACCCAAACTATTCTGTGGAAGTGTAGCTATTTTACTGGTGCGACTCTTGTGTGGATCTTATCCATAGTGACAGGGGGTGTGGCTTATACCTCTAGGTTACTATTATTTGCAGCTACTAATTTTGCAAATTGAACTTAATCGCTAAATTTAATACTCACTAAAAATAGCACCTTCCCTGCAAATCACTACATACCGATACACCTTGCATGTTCAGTCATTATCAATGGTATTATTGCTTTTCTGTTATGATTATCAAGCATTTTCTCTGACTTTACAAGAAAACTAAGAAAATATTTCAGGACAATTTACAGTGAATCACAAAAATGTTTGGTGAATTGCAAAAATTAATAGTTGCAAAATCAGTCAAGATGCATATTCGCAAAAATTAGTAGCCGCAAATAATAGTAACCGTAAGGTAGGCGGGGAAATATGGTATATCCAAGCATCATTTTCAATCTATCAAACGCACCTCTTTCGACTTGAACTAAATTGCCCACTTGTAGTTTTTTGGGAAGAACTTGAGCTTCCTGAAGTACATCAGAAAGAGGACGAGACAAGAAAACAGATACATCGAGATAACACGGAACAGGCAAAGCTAAATCAACACAACACCCACAGAGTGAAAATCTGGTCAAGTAAAAGATGTTACATGTTTGTCCCTGCAAGCCAAATACAGATAATAGGCTAAAGGTTGATTTGCAGAACGGGAAAAATCTGCCGTGGCTGAACATAACATCGGCCCTCACATGACCAAATTGGTTTGCTGTCAAACCTGTTCTATATGCACCACAGTTTTCTTCTGCCAGTTTTGTCAGCAGTTATCACCATGGCTGCAGATGTTTATGAGAAACTACAAACAAGTAAATATTAGACAGGAACCTACTGCCCGCACCCATGTCTTTACCAGTCTGACACTGGCCTTGTGTGTGATGGTTGGATTGTGAGAGACGAAGATTTCTGGCTCATTTAATCCAAAGCTGCCTTGGCTGGAGTTTGGGCTATAGGCTTGCGCCAAAAGTTCTCCCCATGTGATTTGTTGCCTCACGAAGGCAGAATTCTTCCCATAGTGTAAAAGGGCCCTAGCAAACCCATCATTGGCAACATTTTCTTATCTAAACTCAGTAGCTTATCTTCAAAGCCATCTAGACTAAAGTTTGCAAAATCCACAGCAACCAGGGACAGTCTGACTAAGCATACATCCTATTTAAAAAAAAAATCATCCATTACACAAACTGTTTTCACAATGATGAAGACAAAGCCATTTCTGTTCTAACACCATGAATAGTCTTTCCATGATTGTGTACTGGGACAATGATTTATTCTTCTCTATTTCTTGCTCTACACACCTGAAACTTGGCTGTTCTCCTCAACAAGAACATCTTGGATAGCAGAGCGATTGAGGCAGGTGTCTATATGCACGTTGAAGGCATCATTGTCGACGAAATTCTGCCATCGTAAACAAACTGGACACTGGACACGCTGAAGAGGAAAACAAACCAATGATGTGGTGAGAAGGAAAGCATTACCAAACTATGCCAGTAGATGACCATCAAACTGACTACTAAGTATTGACAAAAAAAATGCTACCTGCCCCTCCCCACAGTCCCCCAAACAAGCAGCATTATAGCAGGCAATTCTAAGTTTCAAGACTGCATACTGCAAATAAGAGAGCACTTACAGAAGTCATCATGGTTTCATCCACTTTCACATCACCTTCATTTCTGACAACACTCCTTGATGCCAGCACTGGGATAACATGAGATGGTTCCTCCATCTCTTTCGTAACTGGCCGCCCATCTGATTCTGCAGCAGAAGCAGCAGTTTTCTTTCCAATAAAGTGAGATAAGTCAAGCTGTTGCTTTCCATCATCCATGGCAAGGTTGGACAAACGGACACCTGCATAGGAAAAGAATAAAACATTTTCTCTTATTTTATTTGGAACTCCAACGGTCAAACTCAGAATTTGTCACCAACGGAAGAAAAATACCCAGCTGTGCAGCTTACCCATCAATCTCAAGCACAGGTGTTTGGGTGCTGCAGCTGCAATCTCAGCACGCAATGACGGTGCCACCGCTGAGAAAAAGTCACCAGCAGAACACACAGCCGATGAGAGGGTTGTGGCACGACTTCGTATCTCAAATGTGACGAGCTTAAGTTTGAGGGTCACAGTCTTGCCCTTCATACACACAGAGGGAGGGAGAGGCGGTGGAGAGGTCATTCTTACACAACCACACCATGCCCTTGCTTCCCTCAATCTTGCATTGACAAAGGAATCATAGGTAGATCTAAATAAACCAGACAGACAGGTTTGTATCTGATTGTATTGCAAGCTCTTTCATCACTGTCAAGGTGATGCAAAGCTTATCTGTAGAAAATGACAGTATGAACTTTGAAGCATTTTTACATGCATGGCTAAGCAAAAGCAGAAAAGGAAGTTCACACTGGCATCTTCAAATTGATTAAAGCATTTCAAGAAAAAAAAGAAAAGAAAAAGCTAATAAAGCACAAAATTTAGAATGGAAAACCACCTGACAGAGGGCATCCAGGCTGTGCGTTTAAAATGGTGTATTAAAACAACTTCATCTGTTCAAAGATCACCAATACCCTGTAGATGGTGCCAGTTCTACTGAACATACTCAAACCTAAGAACATGACCAGACATGAAGGCTCAGATTTACCTACTGCACATATAATACTTCTCTTTTCTGTGTTGCTACGGATAAGAACAGCTGCCAAGCCCTTAAGAAAAATCAACCAAGACTTTGAATCTCAAAAATGCATGGCAATGCAGGTTAGCAAGAGAGAGAGAGAGAGGGAGAGAGAGAGAGAGAGAGAGAGAGAGAGAGAGAGAGAGAGAGAGAGAGAACGAGAGGATCTGGCCTTTCCCAATAAACCTGCCTGTCTCCAGATTGCTCACCTTCACTTGCTGTGCAGCCACATCTTGTGCCAAGGCCTCACACAGCTCTTCACACTTTGCCATCAAATCCTCTGGATGGCTAATTTCATTGAAAGTCCTCTCCACACTAACACTCTTTCGCTGGTACAAATCTGCTTGCCTGCTCACCAGTGTTTCACCAAGGCCGAGCGCTGCATGAAGGTAGAATTGCACTGAACTTGGTGAGTGAAGCAGCCAGAGAATGTCTCTCTGTTCAATAAGCTGGCCACAGCGCTCAATTCCAAGAACATTCAGCAACCGTTCAGTGACCTTCCCAACACCACTCACCTAAGAGAAAGTGCGAACAGCAGAAAAAAACCTATCAAGCACAGATCCTGAAAATTCCACACGTCTTCAAAAATAAGCCAGCACACTAGCTATTAGCAGGAAGACATTTACTTGGGATGTACTGTGGTAACTGCCTTTTGTGTGTTATTTGATACAATAGTGATGTCGGTAAAAAATTAAGGCAGACATATCTACTGAGTCTGATCTCTAGTGTATATGCAATGCCTGATCTGTTTGATTAGGTTAATACTGTCCGCATGTAATCGCACCCACTGCTTTGATTGATGACTTGGTAAACACCATACCAGCAAGTGTGAATTGCTGTTGCAAGTGAGGAGCCTATCGAGTCCCATACCACATTTTCGCTAGATGATGCCTAATACCTTATATCTTGCTGTATTAAAACACATGCACAAACACTCATCTTCTCAATGCCCCCCCTACAAAAATCACCAAACCCTTCACCATGTTCGAAACCACTGCCCTGTCTGTACTAAAACACATGCACAGATGCTCATCTTCCCAATGTCCCCACTACAAAAATCATCAAACCCTTCACCATGTTTGAAACCACTGCCCCATCTTCCTCCAACAAGGCCATTGCACCTGGTGCCATGATTCGGTCCCAAAACACTTTATCCTTTCCCTCATCAGCTTACCTTAAGGTTACTGTTATTTGTGGCTACTAAGTACAGTGGAACTTGGATAAAACGTACCCCTTGGGAATCCAAAAAAAGTACATACTAATTGTAACTGCATGATTGACTATACACAGGACATCACACGTGCGCATATACATCATGTACATGTGGTAGCAGTTAAAATCCCATAAATTCTGTTGGTGTCAAGATCTGACGTCTACAGGAAAGACGAAACTGAGGATTTATGGACACCAAGTACAAAAGGTACGTACTAACCAGAGATTCTTCTGCTGGGGAGGGCATTTTAGTATGTTTTAACCAAAAGTATGTCTTAAAAAGTATTTCTTAGCCAAAAATGACGTATAGCATTTGCGATACCCACCATTCAGTTATTGCCCAGAAGTACATGTTAACCGAGTGTATGTACTAAGCCGGGTACGTAGTAACCAAGTTCCACTGTAGTATTATTTGCAGCTACTAACTTTCGTGAATTTGCCTCTAGACTGATTTTGTGACTATTACTTTTCGCAAATTCACCAAACATTTTTGTGATTCACTGAAAATTGACGCAAAATATTTTCTCAGTTTTCTTGTAAAAGTCAGAGAAAATGATCGATAATCATAACAGAAAAGCAATAATACCGTAATACTGCTGATAATGACTGAACATGCAAGGTGTATCAGTATGCAGTGATTTGCAGGGAAGGTACTATTTTAGCAAGTATTAAATTTAGCGATCAACTTCAATTCACGAAAATTTGTGAAAATTAGTAGCCATGAATAATAGTAAACTTAAGCTAGTTAAGGTACCATGATATCAAAACCCCACAAATTTACGCTGTTCCCCTCTGGTTCCACCATTCCTCCAAACATCCCTACCACCTCCCTGCGACCTGAAATCCTAATGATTTTCCCAAGCAAACAACTTCTGCTTATTGAACTGGCTATTCCTTTCAAATCTAACATTCCTTCCACCCCCACACACATCCAACCACTATGCCCCCTCTTAAACGACCTCAAAGACCCTCTTACTATCCCAAACTCATTACGTCAGTGATCAGCTCCCAAGGCTTCCTTCCCACACTAACTTCACTGATCTTACCTCAATCTTCCTGCCTAAATCTACAACCCATCCCAAATATCTGTGCACTAATCTATCCCGAATTGCAACCCTCTGCTCCTATACAGTCTTCTCCTCCTACTCTGAACCATCCTGGACAACACCCCCACCGCTGGCTCCTTGCTCCTCTTGATACTGTGTTTATTTCTTTGCAACAAGGCCCACTAGGGGAGGCATCACTTTTCTTTTCATTCATGCAGTAGGCTCTCTCCCTTTACCTGTAATTACGCCTTTTCTCCTTGTTAGCATACTTGTAATAAAGGCCTGTTGAGTAGCAAGTAGCCTGTATCTTGCAAGCATGTAGTCTTACATGTTTCTTAGTAGAACACTACATGTATATGCCCCACAACTCTACACGACCATGCACAATCTAGACATATGTGAGGTGGGTGACTGGGGCAACTCTTTAATAAAATAAAGAGCATTTCAACAACCAGTACCTATGATGAAAAGGATGGCCTTCCTGTAGAACAGTATAGCAGGTTACTAGTACTCACCCTTCTAAACAGTTTCCATACATTCAAACACATTTCACTCTTTCATAACAGAGCAATACCTTCCGAATGGGCAAGTCCTTCATGAATGCAACAATGGCATCACGATCATTGGGCAGCAAGTACTGTCCATTAGGTTTGTTTTGGTCGGAGCAGATTTTGGCCAGACGCCTGTTGGCAGCAATGCCAGCGCTAAGCGTCAGACCTGATGCCTGGTACACACGAAAGCGAAGCTCACGAACAACTTCCTCAACTGAATTGCCAAAAACCTCACATCTCACATCACTGCCCGAGTCACCACCCTTCAAGTCTTCAGAGTCAGTCATATCAGCCTTGCTCTTAGACAAGGAACTCTCATCCTCTTCTGATGTGTTTGAGGACGTACCACAATAATCAGTCTTTTGGTCAAGCTCACTATCAGAAATGTCAGCAGCCGGCCAAGCAAAAGTCTTACAGCCAGAATCTCTCTCTGGCGGTGGCAAAACCGCTTTTACTTCATGCCTTTCACCAGCTGATTGCCGTTTAGCAACAAACTCTGTAAGGTCCAGATAGGACTCATCCAATCCAATACCTTCAAAATCAGGATCATACTCGGCTAATACCTTGCGAACCTGCAGCACAAGGTAAAACATTTTCAAGAGTTCCAATCAAAGAGTTTCCTCAGTAAGAATACTTTATTACTAATGAGCACATCAGCTAAATTGCACACACACTCATAATTGTGACTTTCAACATTCTGACAAACCATGTGATCCTGGTCCCATTACCTTGTCACTTTCTTCCTGGTAACGCTTGTAGCTCGGTGGAACAAGCACAAGATCTGGGCAGAGCTTCTTGCCAATAAAACCAGGCATGGCTGCTCGAACACCATATTTTCGAGCTTCATAATTTGAAGTGGACTGTAAAAATAGAAAACAATTCAAATAGTACACCAAAAATTTAATGAAACACTAGTTATGCAGGTGTGTATGTGTAAGAGGAGCCGGACAAAGGACACATACATGTGTGTGTGTGTGTGTGTGTGTGTGTGTGTGTGTGTGTGTGTGTGTGTGTCTGCATGTGTGGAAAGGGACTGTAAGCAACAGCATGCCTACCATGTGCACGAAGTACACAGAAGTTAGGCAAGCAAACAAAACTAAGCTTAATAAATGTACAGCAGCTTGACTTAATTCTCACCACAATTATTGTTTACAGGAAATCAGAAGAAAGAGAACCTGCACAGGCTACAATTATTGATATAAATTGGCAAAGCCGCAAAGTCTGCCGGTTTTGAGGCAGGTATTATGCTTCCCATGCATGGTACCATCAAACAGAGAGCATTGTGGAATTTCGCGATCGTGAAATTTCGACATAGCCAGTTTGCCTATTCTTACCATCATTCCCATTCCACCAACAGCCATCGGTTTATCTTTCAACCACGGTTTGTCTAGCATCTCCACGGCAGCATAGAACATGTCCATATCTACGTGAACCACGAATCTCGTCAGGATTCGTTTTTCCTCGGCTTGCCTCATGAAAGCATCAGCTTCTTGTCGTGCTTTCAGGCGATCTGAACTTGTCAGTGACGACAGCTGCGTTCGCTGCCGCTCGACTCGTCGCTGCACCTGTTCCTCTTTCTTCATTTCATTCTCGTAAAACCGCGATCCCTTGGTTGCCTCAAGAATTATGCGGTTGATTCGTTCTTTGTCAAGACCTTGCATGCCAGCCTTGTGGGTATTAAGAGCGACTCGCCACAGCGGAGACTCATCAGTCTCGGTACCACTGCTAGGTATTTTGTGACACGAACGTGTTTCACCATCGACAGGCTCACCGTTATCATGAATATTGATTGCAGGATCGTCCAGATCTACAGGGAGGTGCCAGGCCTCCTCTGCAATATCGTCCTCTTCTTCTTGATCCAGAGCACTCATTTTGCGAACGCGCGGGCCCCTCAGCGATTTTGTCTTTAGTGAGCCTCAGGCAGAAGTGCAGTACGAAAACAGGAAACACTGATCCAGCGAGAACAGCCCATGTAAGAACGTCGGTAGTCAAAGAAACCTACATTACTTAGTAATATTGCACTCGTCTCCTCGTAAAAACTATAATCCAAGTAAACATGGTACATGTATTAAAGTGGAATGAAGTGGCTCTGGTACCGCTCTAGTAGACAGCATCTCCATCATGAATCGTAAAAGGATTGATCAAGCTGACAACTTGTTTTGACTTGCCCGATCAGGATCATATCTACAGTTCAGTTCAAACACTCGATCTACTAGTAGTTGTTCAAGGCTGGCGCCATTTTCGGTTTCCATAGTTCTTGTCGGGGCACCATGGTTACGCCGGGAACTGCATATAATATTAATTATATTATAACAGATATCGCGATGTCGACCTCAGCTTCACTGCAGCTGAGCTAACTGGCTTCACATATGCATCATCATACCGTGATAACGATTATTTACGAGTAGCCGTCGCATGGATCGCAGGCCATATGGTTTACATATAGCGGATGCCCAATGCCACGCGAAGTCCACATTGATGATGAAGCACGCGTTGAAGCTCTACCCCATACAGGACTAGGACCGGCTAGCTACAAGTTCAGTGCAACAAAGTTAAGCTGCTTTGGTTGGGACAAACGAGGTTGTAATTGTGTTTACAGCGACAGAGTTCTTGAGCTCATGCTCATCATGCAGTCTACCATGTAGATCTTGAAGACGCGACTTAAAACAAACCTACGTGCACGAAGCGCAGTGTCGACATGCTGGAAATGTTGCAGCTTGGCGGAACCAAAAGCAGCAGGGGGGGGGGGGGGGGGGGGGGGGGTGAATGCACCAACCTATTGGGAGCGGCCCCGCGCTCCGCAAAGGTCCCCAGTACCAAAACAGGGGCAAAAAAGTGCCTACAACAAATCATGTCACCAATTGGCAACATATATGTATCCAAAACGTAAGTATATTTTCCGCAGGAGTAAGGCCGCGACTGGGGAGGCCAAGGGCGGCCCACCCCCTCCGCCGTCCGTCGGGGGCCCAGTCGACATCAATATCAGACCTACGGTCGTATTGTTTTTAGGCTGGGATTATGCTCTCGATGGTGAGCGTGACAGTCACAGACGTTCCACTCTGTTGCTGAATACTTAGCTGTTCACCTGCAGACAGGTCGACATCTACAAAGTCGCCGTAGCTGCACACAGTGCCATCAACGAGCTGATACTTACTCCGGAGGATTAGACCATTCAAGGAATCAAGCACCCGGAGCCAGCCACCATTCTGCGCGAGTGTGTTATCCAAGAGACACCTGCCACTCAATGAGACGCGGTAGAAGCCAGCAGCATCCACTGTAATAGTAGTTCCTCCGGAACTGTCACTTTCGTCCTTTTTACGCATCGGGACGGCAGTCCAAGAGGCCCCACTGGTAGTTGATGATGTACCGACCTGTACATACACAGCTGGCGGCACATCTGCCCACTTCTTGTTTTTCTCAGGCTGTCTCTCACGTCGATTGAAGCGGGAGAGACACCGTTTTGCTTGTGTCAGCAACCCAACCAGCTGCTCACGTGTGGGTTGGGTAACGTTTTGGTAGCCCCAATAGGAGATATTAATGGTCTGACTCGACCCATCGAATTGTAGGCTGAATTAGCCAAAGTCTGTCTCTCCGTTCTGTCGGAGGTAGACCTCCACTGCGCGGTGGTACAGGCCGTCTGTTGTGTCAATCTCCAACGGTGCTGACGATACTCCTTGTCTGCGTCGCGATGCCATAATAGCATTTGATTTTACGGATCGCGTCTGGGCTGTCGGCACGTAGGTAGCTGTAGCGGCTACGGCTATGACTATACTAAGGGTTAGAAAACTCGCCATCATTGATAACACTGACACTCGTGTCGGTGACGTTATACCAATGTTATTCTATCAGCTTCACTGATAATCCCGTAGGTACAGTATTAACCGACAGGTGTGTGTTTAACTAGATTTTTTATCCACAGACAGGCCAATCTAGGCGTACTCCGCGTACTTGATTCGGATTCTCCTGGACCAGCCACTGGGCAGGGCTGTGCTGAACCAAGCTACAAACTGGGTACCGCCGATGGCATTGTTATAGAACAGGTGGAAATCACTGGGCCAGCTATTTATGGCCGCGGGGCATGAGAGGTTGAACCATTCGTTCGCTTGTCTTTCCAGCTAGAAGTTGGTTATCCGGATCTTTCCGTTTTCTAAAGTTATGAGGACGTGTCCAACCCACGTGACCGACGGAATAGTCACAATGTGTTGAGATATTTGTGGCTCCGCAGGCCCTTGCGGTCCAGTCGGCCCAACAGGTCCGGCAGGCTCCGTTGCCCCAGTTGGTCCAGTCGGCCCAACAGGTCCGGCAGGCCCCGTTGCCCCAGTTGGTCCAGCGGCCCCCCGCGGGCCTACTCTTGTCCCCGACTCACCGAGTCCAAATATCGATACCGACATGTCTGTATCTCTATGAGATAGGTGTAAAGCAACACTGATGTCCCGTCGTGTTAGTTCCGCTTCGCTGATGATACCGGAGGTATTGTATATCTTAAGTGCGAAAAAGCGCACACCCTATATCTCGTAGAGATACAGACACGGAGTGTTATCATATGTAAAGCGGGAGTGGACCGCGGGAGAAGTCTATGACGAGCCGCCAGCCGCCAGACTTGTTGGGATTTTTTTCAGGGCTTCGGCCTCACCCTCACGACGGGCCTTCTCCGACACTTCCTGCCGGACTTTCTCAACTGCGCTCGCCACAGCTGCTTCCTTTTCGCGCTCGAATCACAGGGTGCTCTCTTCTAGCCGCCTGTCGGCCTTCCGCCGCGCCGACTCCTCCCTTTTTCGTCGCGACTCTTCGCGAATCGCTTGCTTGCGCTCTTCATAGCGCCGCATCTGCTCTTGGACCTGCTGGAACTCTTCGTGTGAGATCCAGCTGTCGGTAAGTGCGCGAGACGTGATCTCGTGCACGGTTGCTAGAATTGCCGAGGCGGTCTGGGAAATCCGGTCGTGTTTTCTAGCCTTTCTGCCAAGGCGGCGACTGGCCAGACGTCCAACGATGCTGACGATACCGCCGGCAACTGTCAGACCCTCAAGGGCTGTTCCTGCCGGGGCGCCGACACCGGTGGAGATGAGGGCGATGCCACCTGCCCCAGTGGCCACCGCTATGCCACTCGAGACTGTGATCACCTTGTCGATTGTTGAGACGGCCCGGGTGTACTTCTTGTACAGCTGTGCGCGGGTAAATTCCTCATGGCGGAGGTCGTCCATGATGTTCGAAACGCGGTTGAGGCGGAAGTCCCGCGTCTCTGTGAGACCGAGGGTGTCACCAATACCGTCAATACCTCCGGTATTAGCGACATTGTCATCACGTCCGGTTTGCCTGTGGTACTCGGGCCGCAGGTCTGGGTAAAGCTGCGAGCGAGGCTCGCCGCGTTCGGATAGGCTGATCTCTTCGAGAGGGGGTGCACTTGCAACGGGAACGTTAGCCATCTTCGTGCAAGATTTTCCTCGCGGTATAATAGAAGAGGGAAAGATGGCTCTCATCAACTTTGACCCTCCGACGGAAAAGCGCCAGAAGCGCCACAACTGGATGCTTCCCGACTCTCACTATTTGATAGTGGGGCCGACCGGCAGCGGGAAGGCAAACCTCCTGCTCAACATGGTGATGCGCTGGCTTGACCCGCAGGCATTGACCGTGTACACAACGTCCCGCGACCAGGGGAAGTACCAGGTCCTCGCAGAGTTCTACGAATGCTGCAACACCTCCGGTGTTATGGAGGGCCTGTTTACCCTCCAAGAGCCCGACGAGGTCGCCCCGGTGGCCGACCTCAATGGGGAGCCAAGAACGGTAGTGTTCGATGATATCCGCCTCAACGCTAAGAGTCTCGCGCCTATTAAGGAGCACTTCTCGGCGGGCCGCCACAAAGGCGTTACAGCGATCTACCTCGCCCAGAGTTATTTCGATGTCCCAAAGTACATCCGCCGAAACGCGGGGTGCCTCATTCTCATGCGCTGGCTCGACGGGCGCGACGTACGGGAGATCGCAGCGGACCACGCGGACGGAATCACCAAGGAGCAGCTCGTCAATGCCTACCGCGAGGCGACCGCCGAAAAGCACAGCTACTTCGTCATCGACCGGACGGCCGAAGATGTGCCTGTACGCTACAGGCAGCGGTTTGATAAGCTTCTGGTAGCTCCGACACCTGGTGTCGGTGGCGCTCGAACCGCGTAGACAGCGAAGCTGTCATGGTAGCGTGATTCCACCAGCGTGCGAACGTATCGTCGGCCTTCCGGGCAGCGGCCTTACTGCGAGGTAAGTGGGGGAGCACCGCGGCAGCAATCTCAGACTCCCACCCTGAAGTATTGGAGAGATTCAGGATGAACGCTGTGTAGTTCAGCGAGCTTCCAGTGAACCATGCCAAATCCGCTGCCATACGGGTAAGATGCTCGTATTGGGATATTTCCAAGGGAATCCGGAGACGGGCCACGAATTTTTTCATGTATGTGGCCACCTCTCGATTGTGGATCTCACGGGAACCGCGATTGCGTTTGACACAGGTGATAGCAATACCATTGTCACTGATAGCGACGGAACGTCTGAGTGTGGTGTCACTGACACAAGTGTCAGCGTTGTTGACGTCAACAATACCTACGGTATTAGCGACAGTGTTATTGCCTTTGGCAATACTTCGTATTGACAGAGTCAATATACTGTAAGGGTCCTCCATTTTTTTTCGTCCTGTATAGCACTGCGTGCAACTTTCATATTGTCTTCAAGAAAGCTGAAGAATGTTCGCAACAGCTGAGTCTTTAAAGGACCGCGAGGCTCTTGTAAAAGAGTTCCTCGCAAATCGGGAGATCCTGTCGTGTCTCGGATAGCCTGCCAAACGTCACCCTCATAGATCTGTACCTGTCTTGAGCAGGGAAAGTGCAGCTCTTTGCTCCAGGCATGGTCATTATGGACAATAAGCTCAGCCACACCCCATACCCCATTGCCACCTCTACGATACTTGCCACTATCATAGATGCTCTCACCGGCTATGTCCCACAACACAATAGCGCGTTTGAGGATTTTCTCAAGGTTGGCCACATCATCGACCGTGGCACCGCTCTCGTGGACCTCTTCCTCCCACTCTGCAATCTTTCGACGCCTTGTTTCCGTGAGACCCTGTCCCCTCAGAGCACCCTCGTAGTGCTCGATTACACGCGCGCTGAGCCACACAATTAAGGTCACCGACACGCATGGGCTGGAGATTATTTGGATTGGGATCTCTGGTTGGGTAGAGCCCGTAGACAACGGCAGTGACAGGGTATGCGTTCACATAGTACCGGCTGTCAATGCCTTTCAGGGCGCCTGCCTGTGTGTTTCGTGTAATGGTGATCACTTGCCTGCTGCGAGTCTGCCCTTCCCGGACAGGGTCGATCTTGTCTTCCATAATCCACTCGTCAGGGCCACGCTCACGTAGGAATTTTATGCGCAGGGTGTACCGGCCTTGTGGTGGTAGTGTCTGGAGAAGGGCTTGGGCGCGAGCGTCTGTCATTCGTGCATCTCCACCATCTGTTTTCCAAGTCGAGAAGACAAATGCAGCATCGTCAACCTGATACTCATCCTTTGCGTCTTGAAGATGTCCCCGCACATTGTCAGGAGGTGGCACTGGGTGTGCAGCT